>VZTZ01024364.1:0-43560 GCA_013400955.1 Drymodes brunneopygia | reverse complement strand
GGAGTAGCTGCGAAATGTCCCGTCCTGACTATTTGAAAATGGGAACAAATTGCTCCCCCGCCTTACCTCGCCCATCGCATCCCATATATAGTCATATCTACGGTCAAATGGCAGGCGGCAGCGAATGGGAAGGCTGTGCCTCCCAAAAAAACCCGCGGGGCAGTGAGAGAGGGAAAGGGGTAGGGACGAAAGGAGGAGGGAGGGAGGGGAAAAAAAAAGCCCTTTCCAAAAAAGTATTGGATGTCTTGAGGAATGCAGTCAGCCCCCTGGGAAAGTACATATCTGTGAGGCGCTCCCTGCCCGCCGCTTGCACTCGGCCGGCGCCCCGTCCCGCTCGGATCAACCCCGCCGCCCGGCAGCTCCGCTCCGCTCCCCCGGGGGACTGCGTCCGGACTGTCTCGCAGCTTTTCAAGTTTTTCTTTCGGGAGCAGTTCGCGCGGGGACGCGCCCTAGCCCACCGCCGCCATGGATGCCATCAAGAAGAAGATGCAGATGCTGAAGCTGGACAAGGAGAACGCCTTGGACAGAGCCGAGCAAGCCGAAGCGGATAAGAAGGCAGCGGAGGAGAGAAGCAAGCAGGTCTGCACGGAGGGCCCGGGCGCAGCCAGCGCCGGGGCGCAAATCTTTCCAGACTATTCTCTTCTTTTTTTTTTTTTCTTCCTCCCCTCTTCTTCTCCCCTCACCGTACCTTGTTATATTCTACCCCCGCGCCCCTGCAGAACTGGTTGAATTTTCCCTGAGGCAGAGTTTCAGCCTGGCAGCCGCCGGCTGAAAGTTCCCGGGGGCGCGGCAGGAGGTCCTTCCCCCCCTTCCCACCATTCCAGCTGGGGAGCAGGGCCCTGGGACAGCTGCGTGGCCTCTGTGCCTTTGTCACAGGGGGATGGCTTAGAGAGGCTGCCTGGAACACCTAGTTAGCATTGGACAGATGTGCTGCAATTTGGCAAAGGACACTCAAAGCTGTGTTCGCCCACTCCAACATCACTGATGTGTCCAATTCCAGCTGTCCTCCCACCCTTCTTCAGTCACGTCTCACTTTTTTGTCCTTCTTCAACCCCCTTCCTTTACACCTGGGCTTTATTCAATTCGGGGAGGAGGACACATTGTTCACACGTTTCTGGGAGATCCTGAATGAGGAGGGAGAAAGGGAATGAATTTCACAATTTTCTAGGCCCAGGGAGAAACATATTTGTGCCTTATATTTCCTCTTGTGCACCTAGTTAGAGGATGACATTGTGCAATTGGAAAAGCAAATGCGTGTGACGGAGGATTCGAGGGACCAAGTGCTGGAAGAGCTACACAAGTCTGAGGACAGCCTCCTCTCTGCAGAGGAGAATGCTGCCAAGGTATCGTGCCCTTGCTGCAAGCAAAGAGGATCTAACTATCTCTCCTTCTCTCTCTCTGTCTGTCCTTTTCTGTCTCTTCTGCACTCGCACCTCTCCGTTTGCACGATCACGCTGCCTGCTGCACCTTTTCCTGCCCGCCCTCCCCTCTCCACCACTTTCCACCCACATCACAGCTGGAGGACGAGCTGGTGGCTCTACAAAAGAAGCTGAAGGCCACTGAGGATGAGCTGGACAAATACTCCGAGTCCCTTAAAGATGCACAGGAAAAGTTGGAACTGGCTGACAAAAAGGCCACAGATGTAAGTTACCCCATCCCTTTCACCACAGGCCCCATAGAGAAACCACCCACTCCCTCTGCTCAGGACAGCCTGGGCTCCTATTCAGCAGCACTCCAAAGCTTTGCTGGTGGCAGGGTCCAGGCACCTCCTGGGCAGGGATGTGGGAAACGCAGCACTGCCTCCCTGCATGAGGTTTGCACACTATCAGAGGCATTTGATTGGGTTTCTGCTCACTTGACATGTGCTTTTCATGTGTACTTGCCACTCTAGACGTGAAAGTAAAGAAATGGTGATTTATCTGTTCAGGTGATGAGTAAAACAGCTCAGGCTGGAACAATACCACCTTGATAGTGAAACAGAAGCAGAGAGTTAATAGTGAGTAGGTGCAGGAGAGGGAGATCCAGAAGAGCAAGGGCTGCTAGTTCCTAGGCATGCATGTGTTAGATTAGAACTGCTGCTAGATACTAGTTTGGCTCACTGGTCCCTGAGATAAAAGGTTCTCACTTGCTTTTTTTTTTTCCCTTGGAAATCAGTGGAACTGCTTCACTTGTCAAAGAAAAGTTCAGTCTTTTGTGACAGAAAGTTGTCCGGAAGATGATACTTGCTAGTTTTGCAGTTCAGAGGACAGGGATCCTGGGAGCAAGTTGGGAGATATATATAGCTCAGCACTTTATATGGTAGTAAGGCAAGAGCTTGTGCCTCTCCCAGGCCCTCATCCCGCCCACCTGTCTGTCCCTGACATGCATTTAATGGATTCACATACATGGAACCATCAGAGTATACTGTCTGTGCAGTTAAGGTCCTGGTCTCTATTGCTGCTGTCGGACAATTCAATTCTACCTGAGTAAATCTCAGGTTTGAATTACAGTATTAGATGAAACTACAGTATTTCCAAAGCTTTAAAAGTCAACCTCAAAGCCATAATGAAAAGAAGTTGCCACAAAGGAAGCAAGCAAAGTATTTCAGGGGGAGGAAGGATACTTTCAGAAACAGAAATGTTACAAACAGCAACTTCGCGTGAAAGACAACATGCTTTTAGCTTACTTTACTTCTTAAAGGAAGAAGGGGTTAAAAAAAAGGTTTAACTTCAGTATGGCAATTAAGTTCTATAGCTTTGAAAGAGAACCCAAGAACTTAACAAACAGAAGTGTTCAAAGGAACAGGGTAGAGGGATCCGTGTATAATGTGGATCAGATGTCTGCTCTGTGCATGGCTGCCATAGGAGAGGCAGCTTCCTAGCAGAATGTTTATTTAACTTGTTCAAAGGAACCGCGTATAGATCCAGGAGAGATGTTCCTTATATGGAAAAGTATGCAGACTATTTGGAAATAGCTTGCCTAGGATGAAGGCAGGAGAAATGCTACTGGATTCCTGCTCTGAAACGAAGGATCTTCCTAACTGATCCCCATGCCCTCTTCCCCTGCTGGAAAACAGTTTGGAAGCTACTTGAGGACAATTTTATTTGCAGTCTTCCCTCAGGTGGAGGGTGGGACAGTGTCTGGCTTGTTTTCATCAAGGTAAATGCTGTATTTATTTGTGTACATGGAATACGTCTGACAGTTTAGGGACGTATTTCTTTTTTGGCAATGCAGTTTATTTGGGGCATTGCAGTTGACCCAGTACTTGCCTTATTAGTTGGACAGTTCCAAGCCTTTGGAAAAGGGCATAGGCAGGGAGAGTGTTGGCTCGGTGGGATGGACTCGCCTTACACTGAGATGAGAAAATCCTACCTATCCGGTATGACTCATCTCCCAAAAGCCAGGCACCCCTGGAGCCACCCCATCTGAGAGGGGGCAGCTGCAACCCCCTCTCCCCTCCCCGTGTCTCAGGAGCCAGGCTGGGTGCAGCAGCATCTGGCGGGTTGGTCGATGTCATTTTATGACGCTCATATGGGGGCGGTTTGCGGGGGGAAAGGAGAGTCTTGACCCCGGGTCCGGTCCGCGGGACTTCGCTCTCTGTGCCGCCAGGCGGCGCTGCTGCCCCGGCACATCCATCGGGCACGGCCGCGCTGCCGGCGGGACCGGCCCATGCCCGGCCACGACCGGCCCAGCCCCGGCAGGAGCGGCGCAACCCCGCCCGGACCTGGCTATCCCCGGTCACGACCGCGCCATTCCCGGTCGAACCGGGCCAGGACCGGCACATTCACTGCCACGACCGGCCCATCCCGGTTCAGGACCGACCGATCCCCGGGCAGGAGCAGCCCATCCCCGGGACGGCTGGACCGTCCTCCGTCCCCGCCCCGCTCCCAACCCGGTGCCGGCAGCCCCGCCCCGGAGCGCTGCGGCGCGGGGGGACTTCCGGGGCTGCGGCGGGCGGAGGGAGGCGGTGCGGTCTCCGCGAGGCGCGGGCATGGCGGCGATGAGCTCGCTCGAGGCCGTGCGCAGGAAGATTCGCAGCCTGCAGGAGCAGGCGGACGCCGCTGAGGAGCGGGCGGGACGGCTGCAGCGGGAGGTGGACCAGGAGCGGGCGTTGCGGGAGGAGGTAGGGCCGCCCCTCGGCCCGGCTTGGGCCCGGGGCTTGAGGACGCGGGTCCCGGGGCGCGGCTGCCCTGCGTTCCTCCCCGGCCGGCGGAGCGGACGGCCGCTCCCTTCGCCGCCGTGTCCGACAAGATGGTTGTTACCTGGCGGCTGCTCCCGCCGGGCGGGCCGAGCTGGCCGCGGGGTGGACCCGCAGTGCTGCGCTCCCCGGCTCGGTAACCCGAGTGCTGCGTGGGCCGGGCCCAGGTGCGGCGCGCAGGGAGACTGCACTGGGTGTGTCGGCCAACAGCAAAACCCCGAGCTGGGATGAGGTTGGACTTAGGCGAGATGTTTGAGATTACTTGTTTTGTGGTAGGCTATGAGCAATGTTTCATGGGGTTTTTTCCCCCCGACAAGTCTTAGTTCTCTTAGCCCATCCAGACGAGTGGAAGCCAGCATGGCGATTCTTGGGAAGTACGTGAGACTGAACATGAGATGGTCCACAGTACCTAACAACACCCCCACCATGTGAGCATACAGCCCCAATCGCTGTACATCTGTGGTCTGTGTTTTTCGTCAAAGCTGATCGCTAAGAGGGGGAAGGAGCAGTAGGCTTGGTTTTAGGCAGAGGCAAGATCAGGTGTGAGCTGCATAGGCTTACGTAGCAGAGAAATGTAATTATGGGTGGAAGTCACAATAAAAAAACCTGATAGGGCTGTTCTTTGTCTTACCACTGACCTTGGGGAGTTCAGCAGCTGTAGCTTAATATTTCCTGCTATAAAATGGACAGTGTTCTTTGAGACAGTTTCAGTGTCTTCAGTGGTTGCATAAAAATGAAGCAAAGGAACCAAAGCTCTCATGTAGTTTATTACAATATAAAAAAGTGTGATTATTTGATTTCCTTATAATATGGGCATTTCTGCACATTTTGGGCAGCAAGTTCAAAGGAAGAGCCTCCTGATTACTTGCAGGTGATCTTCCTTACGGAGCAAAATATGGCTACTTCTGCTTGTGTAACTATTGCATTCTTGCAGATCACTTCGCATATCCATTTTTTTCAGTGAAAGGCCGTAAGTCTTTAACTTATTTCATAAGGGTTTCTGTTTTTAAAAAGCTTGTACTTGTTTTCTAAGTTTTGTGGAGTAGAGGACACCAATATTCCTGCTTTCAGTAACATGTATCATTCTAAACATTAAGGAATTTCTATTGAAAAGGGAAGTTTTGCTGTTACCTTTTGTGACAGAAGGAATAGTGCTGGAGGAGTGATTGCAGCCTTCTGGTGAAGCCTTCCCTTAAGAGTTCCGCTACATTGCAGTAAGGCTTAGGACCTTAAAGGTTAATGTTTGTCCCTTCCCTGGAGTTGGTTTATGTGGATGATGTGGAATTATTCAGAGTACGTTTACATGGTATTTAAGTTTTTGTGTGGAGGGGTCAGTGCTGGGGTGAATAAAGGCTGAAAACTGAACTCCCAGGCACATTGAGATGTGTGCTTTTTCTACAATGCTGGCTACAGATGAGGGGTTTTATTGTTGCAGCTGTATTTCTGCATGCTTGAGGCAGGAGGCTTTGAGAGCACTGCAGCAAGCGAGCTGAGGTGTGAATCTGCCCCTTCCCTTACATGTATACCATGTGACCAGCTAGGGTTGTTATGTGAGAGTTTTTTTTCTTCCTGTGCTTGGTACAGATATGCAAACAACAAAAAAGCTACAGCTGTGGCCAAAACATAGCACAGCCTCCAGCTTTTGATTGTTAAACCAGACTGTTAAAAGTTTCAAGGCTGTGATTAGCGGCCATTCCCTTAAAAAAGAATCTTCTGCTTTGAGCACATACATCTCAAGGGGCTATTGATAATTACTTTTTCAAAATGCATTTTTCTTCCTCCTTCTGGAAAATAGAATCTCCCTTATAATAGTGATAATTAACACCCAGTGGTAACTTACCCATGTCATCACTCATTGCAAAAATATGTGGTGTATAAGTGCTATGGCAGAAACACAGGTTATGTTTGCATGGTAGCAGTGGGAGTGCCCTGAATATCACTGGGGTTTTTTCCTTCCTTGCCATATAAGGAGAGAAGTTCTGCTCTGCAGAAGAATGACTGGGGCCATATAAGGCTGATTGGTAAATCCTTAGTGAGTTAGTGGACCAGGAAGTGAAAACTTGAACTTTAGTCACCCTGTGTTTCTGAGGCACATTTTATGCTCTTATCATGATGAGGAGTCTTGACATGATAATAATTAACTTGTAACATTACAAATTTCCCTAGGGTAGCCTTTATGAAAGGTTCTTTTCTTTCTTAAATCTGAAAATTCAAATTCTTGCTGTTTTAAAGCCAAAAGTCCAAAAACACAGGTTTGAATACTACTGCATGATTACATAGCTAAATGTTTTATATTTGAATTAATGTGGTTCTCTAAAGATGAAGTCTCCTCTGGTTCTGTGTGTTCTCTGCCAATGCATCTTAATGTTCAAAGATGTAATTGCTTCCCTGTTTATGTGTTACTTTCAGTCATTCTAGCTGGACATCGTTACTTTTATCTCAAAGGTTGTCTGGCCTCTAAGTTATTCTTTCTTGTGTTATGTACAGCAAAATTTTTGCTGTGGACAGCTCTATCCAGCTACCTCTGGTTAGAGAAGGAAACATAGCAAACTGATACTTTTGGTATCTACTTTTGCCAGAGGGTTGGTTCTCAACTGGACATCATAGGAAATTCAGATGTGTGCTTCTTCACATTTAGCAAATATATATCATATGTGTTAGTTTTCAGTACTAATTGAGTGTTATTCTCTGAAGTAATTAACTTTTTAGAATAGTTACCCTTTTAAATATACTTTGTGCTTAATATAGTTTTGAAAGAAAGTAAGTTTAATAATGAGGTTAGCACAAGAAGGCTGTTTTAGAACTTACTCTGCAACTTAAGCAAGTGTAGGCTTCAGGCCGTAAGAAGCAATAGTTTGTAATGATAAGTGGCAGATGAGTTACAAGCGTTGTACAGAAGGTTAAGTGAAGAGGTAATTCAAGGGGGGCAGATTTAGGGGAAGATTGAGGATGGAACTATGGGAGAAAAAAAAAAGATGTTTTGAGGGATTGCTGCCTGTACCAGGGCCCTTGCTGGTGCCTTTTTTGTCAACTCTTGCACAGCTTGCCTGTAAACTAAACTTCTAGGTATTTGGGCACTTCTTAAAAGTTCTCATACTCTCTCTGTGTCAGCTGTCTCATTGCAAATGCTGATCCAGGTGTGGTTTTACATGTTTACACTTCTTATGGAACCCAAGGAAATGTTGGGACAGTTCTTACAAAATGTGGTGAAAGGTCATAAATAAAGGAGTTGGGGTAACAGAAGAATTGAGTAATTAGTTTGTGTTGATTTGATTAAAAAAAGGAAGGTCTGTAATTAATGTCTGCAAATACAATGACAGAAAATATTTGGGTAATGATGCATAATTCTTCCTGTGCAGTTCTTTCTAGTACAAATTGTACAGTCCTTGACGTGCTTCATTGAAAGGAAGCATTAACACTATTTTCCTCTGTTAAGCAATAACCTCACAATTCAATCATGTACATCTCTGTGTATGGGTTTTCTAGTGGATGAAGTCAGAAATTACAGAAGTGCTGTTAAATGGCACTAGCAGGTAATGGGGTAACCTTTTACAAGGGGAGATGTGTGCCTTACTATGAATTAATTTCTGTTCTTCCTGTGCTTAGGCTGAGAGTGAAGTAGCTTCTCTGAACAGACGCATCCAGCTGGTTGAGGAAGAGTTGGACCGGGCTCAGGAGCGCTTGGCTACTGCCCTGCAGAAGCTGGAGGAGGCTGAGAAGGCTGCAGATGAGAGTGAAAGGTGGGTGGAGCCACGCCTGAATAGATTGCTGCCCTTGTGACAAAGATCATAATTGCCAGGGTGTAGGTTAGGGAAATAAATCAAACCACTCCTAGGTCTCTGAATATGTGTAGTCTGCTCTTCCTTTGCCTCCATGGACTTCAGTTGCAGCTTGTCTGTAGAAATGTCCAAAATATCTGGGCTTGGATTCTTTTTCAGTTGTGAAGATGAGATTTAAATGTGGTAGGTCTTTTGATGTATCGTGTCACATCCTGGGAAAACTGATTGGCCCAGCCCAGAGTTCTCTTATTGGGTGACAACTTCTTGTGATACTCTTGTGCTGTTGGGTGATTCTTGCTTTTGTTGTGGGTAGAGAAATCTCTGGAGAATAGTGAAGTGCTGGAAGAGGCTTTGGTTCTCCTGTTGGCAAGATTGGTACATGAAGGTGAGCAAAGTAAAGAGACAGATAATTCCTTCACGTTTCCAGAGGTCTGTAATGTAAGTTAGGAACTCAAGATTTGTGACTTTGGAAGATCTCTTTTCTTCCAGTTGTATTTGTTCTGTGATAGAACCTTTTATTGTGAAGGAAACCCACACATTCTGTATGTGTATTTCTAGGTTACTAAGGATGCAGTTTGTTGAAAAGATATGTGCCAGAGACTCACAGTGTGTTTTAAAGCATTTAAGGTAGTTTTGGATGGGACGTGTGCAACACACAGTGTTTCTCATTATGAAGGAGTTAAATTTTGCTTATAGAGAACACAGAGAGCTTCTAGGGCTGTGACATGGCAAAACCCAGGGGAGTCTGGCCCATAGACATGATTTTTGTCAGTTCTGCAAGAGCTGTAACATGCTGTTGATGAGTGTAAAAGCACAGATGTTTTCAGTCTTCTTATTTGGTCTTTAGAAGCAGCACCCTTTGTTCACCTTTCTATAAGATAAGATGAGTTTTTCTTCCAATTTAAAATGAAAAATAATTCTACAGCTGAACTACAGTAAGAGCTAAACAGATCACACATTTTCTTCCTTCCTAAGACATGTTGTTCTTTGAACTTCTGAAATGCAAGCGCACAGGACTAAATCTATGGTGTGAAGACTCAACTGTCTGATGTGCTTCATTCACCTGAATACAACTGTCTGAAAGTCACATACCACAAATAGTAGAGCTGGAGATAACCTGGCAAGCCCTGAACCTTGCATTTCCTGTTTTTCACGTTTTTCAGAGGAATGAAGGTCATTGAAAATAGAGCCCAGAAGGATGAAGAGAAGATGGAAATCCAGGAGATCCAGCTTAAAGAGGCTAAGCACATTGCTGAAGAGGCTGACCGCAAGTATGAAGAGGTCAGTTCTTGAGTGCAGGTCATCTCTTTCTAAAGCCCATGAGGCTGTGCCTGTAATTTTTGTTTTTCCCTTCTGCCTTTTAAGTTCAAAAGATCACAAACACCACTCTTCACAGCTGTGGAAGGAAAATCAGGCACTCAGATACCTCAAGGGACAAAGTTATATGAGATCTGTGCTTAGATCTTTGCACTAAAATGTTTGAGAGTATTCCCTAAGCTCTTAGGGAGAGAAATATTTTTCAGTTGCCTTTTGGTGAATGAAGGGGAGGTCTTGAAAAATGTCGGATAACTAAGTCTCAAATGAATAATGAAGATGTCACATAATCAAAACTCACGTGTTGACCAAAAAATGAAGAGGTCCAGCCCCCGACTTTGTAGATTCTAGAAACAGATGATGTGTGGTGCAGCAACATAATATCCCTGATTGTCCCTTGCCTGTCCTTGCAGGTGGCTCGTAAGCTGGTGATCATTGAGAGTGACCTGGAGCGTGCTGAGGAGCGTGCTGAACTATCAGAAAGGTAAGTGTGGAACTGCCCTGAGATGTATGTGAGGTGCTATGAACTGCATGAAATGTTGGCAGCACACTGTGTTCAGCTCTAAGCTATGTTTTGCTCATTTACTGTAATCGTTGAAATAAATGGTCAGTGCCAAAGTAAATGTGTTCCTGTGTGTGTGCGCGTGTGTTTTGTCACTGCATGCTGTACCTGCCCACTGATTTTGTGAATGGCTTTTGTGCATTTCATGTGTTCACTAACAGCCAAGTCCGACAGCTGGAAGAACAGTTAAGAATAATGGATCAAACCTTGAAAGCATTAATGGCTGCAGAGGATAAGGTACTGATACTAATAAACAGTTTTTAGGTTTAACTGCAACCCAAGTCTTTCAGCTTCCATAGCCAGTTAGCTCACCCAGTAGTAACAAATAAGTCCTTGCTATGCTCTTTACTCTCTTTGCATCTTGCTTTGGTGATTTTCTTTGGTCTCTTTTTTTTTTTGTTTATTTATTCATTTTTACCTTTAAAACTGATCTCTGGTGCAGCCAAAAGAAGCTGAACTGTCTCACGTGTAAAAGCTCTGTAAATGTTTCTGTGTAAGCCAAGAGCTGTAGATAAATTTGTCTGGTCATTGTCTTAATGTGCACTTGAACTGGTATTTGGCATCACAAAGAGTTGCTTTCAGTCTGTGATGGATCAGCTGCTTTTGAGGCCGTTCTTTTGCCCTGTAATTGTTTTCATTTTTCTCTATCTTTTCCCCCTATTTTCTCCTGTTTCTTTTGCTTGACTGAATCTTCCGTCCTCCCCTTTCCTGCCTTCCCTCCGAAATAACAGCAAATGTGCTGAGCTTGAAGAGGAGTTGAAAACTGTGACCAACAACCTGAAGTCGCTGGAGGCTCAGGCTGAGAAGGTAGGCTAGAGACTTATGTGAGAATGTGTCCCTTACATTGTCATCTGGCCTATGGGGTTTTCTCTGTATGCCAATCACTTCGCAGCATTGCCTCAGGGCTGTTGTCAGTAGAGGCATTTGGATTTACTGTTCAATTCATATTTGGCTCCTACTGGAACATAGCATATCTTGCAGTTCCAAATAGATTGGTATTATTTGGCCACGTGTTCTGTTTGGTACTCTGACAGGATAAAGTGTTAATTATAGAATGTCCCTCAAAATGGCATTGTGTACTAACATTAAATTTCTCCAAAAGGCATTCCTCTTTAAAACTGTAGTACTAATTTCTTCTCAAAGTTCCCACCATGTTGCACTGGCATGTACCTCAAGGGAAGTTAGACTCTTGTAATAAACTGTGTTACCACAGCCTTGTGAGTGGAATTAATTTCCTTTTACCTATAATAATTTCTTGTGTACAGATGATCTATTACAAGAGTTTCAAATGTGAGGTTTTTTTGTATATTTAGAATATTCATCTAATCCCAGTGATGCTCTTTCTGATTACAGTACTCACAGAAAGAAGACAAGTATGAAGAGGAGATTA
This sequence comes from Drymodes brunneopygia, assembly GCA_013400955.1. Classification (NCBI taxonomy): domain Eukaryota; kingdom Metazoa; phylum Chordata; class Aves; order Passeriformes; family Petroicidae; genus Drymodes; species Drymodes brunneopygia. The sequence goes on along the minus strand of VZTZ01024364.1, from coordinate 32,338 downwards.
AAGTTCTGACTGACAAACTGAAGGAGGTAAAATTTGAGCTGTTCTTTGCAACAAATCTTCCAATGCACCTTTGATTCTTTTAGTGTAAACACGACTTTGATGCCATAAGGATGAACATACCATTTTGGAAGCAGTTTATTGTTAAATATCTCCCCTAGAAATTAGTTTATATTAGCATTATTATTTGCCTCCTCTCATTGTACTTTTTTTCCTCATTTGAATTATCTCTCCTCTACTCCTAAGTACTGTGTGTGTATTTCCTAAAGTAGTCTGTGTTTGTCCTGGCTTCAGGCTGAGACCCGTGCTGAGTTTGCTGAGAGGTCAGTAACCAAGCTGGAGAAGAGCATTGATGACCTAGAAGGTATGAGGGTTTGTTTTTCTGCTTACTGTGGAAATACATATCTCTTATTTTTCTCTTGTGTGGGGGGTTTTGTTGGTTTTTTTAATACCCAATTCTACTGAGCTGACTTGTCCCATTTATATAAATGGGTCTGCTTCGAGAGTAAAGTAGACAAAATATTTTCCAAATGAAATATATTGACAGCTTAAATGCTTCAGGTGAACAGTGTTTTGCTCTTGCCTGTTACTTTTTCTCTTATATTCTCAAGACTCCTTCCATTTTTTGCTTTATACTCTTCTATTTGGAGGTATATCAATGTTACAGGGTAAATGATCAGATGACAAGTGTTTTTATCATCTTAGTAAAAAGCTGATGTAGAGTTGCATTATGTTTGGAGTAGTTAAGAATGTAGCAAGCTAATCTAACTTATTTCTGTGGTAAGTGTGGGTCAGGGCAGGCATTTTGTGCCATAGATCAGTTGTTGGGGTTTGGTAAAGCTAATAGATTGTATACATAATCAGACAGACAGCTTATTTAACTTGAGAGAGTTTGTATGTAAGGTTTTGATAAATCTGTCAGAACTGCAGCAGAGTAGTAGAATGAGCTTTCTGCCTGTGGAGAAAATAATTCAGTAGGACTTCGTAATTTGAAGTTATATGGAGTTTGCTATTTAGATGCATTACACCAAGTCTAGGATTTTAAGAAGCTAAATTGTGTGGCATGGCAGGCTGGATTCTGCATGAAGGTTATGAAATGCCTAAGTAGCTACTGAAAATTTATGATCCCTGACTCAGAAAGGAAGCAGAGAAGAAAGATAAGTATTTAGAAGGAACAAAAATTGCTGTAAGAAGCTGAGTTTGACATCACACAAACCAGAGTGGTTTAAAAAAAAAAGTGGTAGAAAATGGTAACATCCTCCTTTAGCCCCATTTTTGGATCTTTTCTCAGTAGCCCCTGTGTCCCCTCCTAATGTGCATTAAAACAAAAATCCAGGGCAGTGAAACATGGATTTTTGCTTCTTTTGTACTCTTTCTTTTCTTGGTTTTCTGTATATCACAGGTTGCCCCGTTGGCAGTGTAGTTAATGAACTTGTTGCACAGAACTGTTCACTCTTTTCTTTCTTTTATTCTTCTCTATTTTTTTTTCATTCTGTCTGTCACAACACTTCTGTGTGCTCTTCACATTTCCTATGGCTTCTCGATGGTGCTACCATGCCACCACCTCCACCTTCCATCCCACGATCCTGCTCCATTTCCTTGCACACCTCTGCCTTCCCTGGGGGAACATTAGATGAGCTCTATGCTCAGAAACTGAAGTACAAAGCCATCAGTGAGGAGCTGGACCACGCTCTCAATGATATGACTTCCATGTAAATGTCTTCCCGGCTTGTGCCTGCTCCTGCTTCCCTGCCCTCACTGATTGCGCGGTACCGGCCTTGTGAAATGATGCTCCCTGTGTAGTGGGAGATGCTTTCCTTTAGAGAGAATAGGTGTACAAAATACCATGAACAATTGATTTACCCTGGCAAAGTGTGGGTGAGTGTTGTGCTAAGCCTGGTAAATACTCATGGTGATTTTGTAAGCTTGTGGTTACTCTTTGATTCTGTGTCTGCAATCCTTGTGTCTTGTGGTTGCCCTTTGTTTGTAGCTCTGTGTTTATCCTTGCAGTTCACCTCTGTTCAAACATTATCTACAAGGCCCATCATGTTTGTCTTACCAAACAAAATTGCTGTGGTACATGTTACATTCCCTTTGCCTGCTGTCACAGCTTTTGCTCTGGCAAAGTTCTTGCAAAAACATCAGAGAAATTTAGATTTAGCTGTATTCTCTATTAATGACAGTAGAAAGTGTTTATCTAAATTTCCATAACTGCTCTGAAAATTTCAGCTGTTATCACTAAATTACATGTGTGAAAATGGATTTAAAATACTTCATGATTTAAATCCATAAAGGTGACAATTGAATTGTAGGTTGCTTCAGCATATTTTCTGGATAGCAGTAGTAATTTTATTTGCATACACCAAAAATGTGGTAATACCAACTTTAGCCGTAAGGAGAAAAACAAAGAGTGCCAGGAAAGCAGGCGAGCCAGAATTCTGAGTAAGGTGACTCGTTGGTGCAGTGTTTGGCACAAACTGACTCTTGTTCCATGGACTCTGAACAGAGGTCAGCTGTGCTACCTCCACCCTCCCATGCATGAACACTGCAGCTGACACGGGAAAGAGCTGTGGCTCTCAAGTGCTTAGAACATGCAATGTTTAGTCCTGGTATTCTGTTTTGGAAGCCCAGGCATGTTTTCAACAAGGCATAAGGTTTGCTTAGTGCTTGAAATTCTGTGTGCACCCATATTTTAAATGTTATTTTGCCCCCCATGTCCGCTCATTACTTTCTTCCCTCTCTCTACCAGCATTTTAGTAGAGGTCTAGTGTTGTCTGCTTTGTATGTGTTGATTTTTTGTTTTTAAATTCCTTCCCCACCTATGGTTTTGCTCAGTGGCTTATCAGGCAAATGGATTTCTTTGTTCCTCCTCTGTATACAGAGATTGCAATATTTCTTCAAATTGGGATATTACTAAGTGGAAAACAGACTTAAAATTGTACTCTACTGGTACATGAGGACATGACTATATCATTCCAGTCCCAGCATGGTGTGCTGTTTCTTTGGCATAGTCATCTCAGCATGCTGGGCTCTGCTGCACCATTGCTGCTTTTTGGAAGTCTTTACTGCACCTTTTTTCATTTTCTACCTTATCTCACTTTTTCTTTTCATGCAGATAATTTTCTTTGCTTCAGTTCTCCAAAGACATCTTCATCGGGTTGGATAAAACATCTTTCCAAGCTTTGGATGTTTCATGGGTTCATTGTCCTGTCTTCTAGCTTAGTTGACTCTTCCTCTATCACCTGTCTCAGAACATGCTCTGTTTGTGCTCTGCTGTACAGAAACTACATTTCTCAATGTAAAATAAATATCCCAGCTGTATCCCTGTTGCTATTCCTTTGCCTTTTATTTATTTAGAGAATTATTTAAGTTATTAATAAAATTTGTGCTTTTATGCCATTAGGGACTTCATTTTTTGGTGTTTTCATTTTTTACCTGAAAACACTTTTGCCTGAATATTGACAATGCCAAGCCAGTGAGTGCAGTGGGTGGGGTGTTGTCAATACTGACCAGTTATTATCTTAGTTTTTCTCAGACTCTGCTGCAGATGAAATGGCAAATAGATGTAATAGGAATTTTTCCAGTTGTTATTGTTAGGACAAAATTTGCAAGGACACTACTTCCTTGGGGTCACTTGGTCGTGGGAGCATGGCTGAGAGAGCAGTTACATCCTTGATGTAACCAGATTTTTCACTTTAAAGACTGAAATTTTTTCCTAGCTTGATGCTGAAGACTTCTTGTTTTTATTTAAATGTGTTTGTTCATTAACTTATATATTTGAGACAGATTTAAAGAGGCAGCATCAAAAACTTTAAGCTCTTTTTTTCACCCCAAAATAATCCTTGAAATGTCTTGCAATAAAGTTTTCTCTCTTTCACACCTCAGTTATTCAGCAAAGATGATGCTTGCTAACATTTTGGGATTTTACAATACATTTTTCTTGAGTGGCATGATAGGATTGGAAGTTCATCAGGGAGGTTTTGGTAGCTTTCCACTTGTGCTTAGTTCAGATTGTGAGTTTAAATTGCAGACTCATGAGAAATGTTTCAAAACTGGAGTAGGAAAATTCTGGTGATTATACTATTCATGATATGATTCTGCTGCAAAGTGGAACATCATGGATTTCAGGTTTCAGCTGATTTGTCAGTGTCTAATTAAGGATGAAACTTTAAATACTGACATCTTCAGTGCTTTTTTGTATAGTTATTTGCGACTAGGGAGTTTATTGCCTTATTTTAACTTTATTTACATCAGTGAAAGAAGTTATTTTCCAGTTCACATGAAAGTAAAAACTGGATTGATTTCTGCCAGTGCTGTAACTCTGTATATGGCTAGAATTCCTAAGTCACCAAAGCTAAATAAATTCATTATACCATACCTGAATTGTAGTTTTTAACTTGCTGAATAATGTAAATGTGTGTTCCTTGTTCAGCTTCAAGATTGTTCAGCAGTGCAGTCTAAACTGGATTTTCTCCCCTCCTCAAAACTCGTTTTCCAAATAAGGCTTGCAAATGGATGCATTGCCTTCCTGGCCTGCCATCCTTGGATAACTTTGGCATATCCCAGTTTTCTAGCCTATGACACATCCTAATGTTGCTGGCTGGGGGTAGAAGCCTAAATACAAGATATATATCAGCAATCACAGATAGTTCAAGTAATAAAGTTCAGTAACTTACTACTCCTCAACTGACATACAGTAAGTGGCTATGTGTGAAGGGTAACCAAATAGAATGGGATACATAAAAGTTATCCAAATATAATGGGGTGAGCATTTGTAAAATGACTGAGGCTAATAAGTTCACAAATGCAAGAGTTAGGGGGGATATGGTCAACTGTCACTTGTCAGCTGAGCCAGAGTAAAATATGCTGTAGCGACTCCTCTTCTTATCTATTGTGCCTTGGTTCATTGTTTTAGCAGAATTTTTTGTCCACTCAATTCCTTGTAATACTGATGTTTCTTAAGGAAAGTAAACAGAGAAGCAAAATCCATTGTAGGAACCTGTCAATTTTTAGCATAGTGATTTTAAACATCAGTATTAAAATTTTGCCTTTTGTGTCAGTCATACCCAATCACTTCTACACTGAAGGATGACAGATGGCTGGACAGAGTACTGGAAATAGGCAGTGCAATGTAGATCCCCATGCAGAATTCCTGGCTGGTCCTGCTGATCTTCACTGCAGGGAGCAGTTGTGGTTCCCCACTGAGGTGTGGTTCAGCTCTTTTGTCACCCTGGGTTGTGGTATTCTACCTGCCAGGTCTGGCTGTTTGTGTGCCTGAGGCTTCTTCCCAGGAGTGCAGGGCTGACTCTGGGCTCTGCTGAGCATGGGCTGGGCTTTGCTGGCTCTGCACAGAGCAAGAACTCCCTGCTTGGCTGCTGGGGCTCCTGCAGAGCCAGGCTCTGCCTCTGGAGCAGATGGACACACAGCCCGTGGGGAGTCAAGGGCTCACTGTACACTTGGGAAGTGCTTTCCCTGCTTTACTGGGGGGTTTAGTTGTTTTGGAAGTTGAGAAATAACTGTAAATCTCTGCCTCAGTCAGAGAGGAGATTTCTGTGATGATGGTAAGCATAAGTTCGCATAATTAATTTTTGAATAACAACTATATACTCTTTGCCAGACAAAGTGAAATTGTAGTTACCCTAAGGTTTTAATGTTTTTTCCCACGTATATGTGACAATATCATGATGAGGGGGACAAGATCCATTTGTTACTGGTGCAGGATCAGAGCTGTGAAACGTGCCCTGGCTTTACTGAGCTGGCTGTGGGAGCTCAGGCTGGGAAGGAAGCTGGGAGGAATTGCTCACCACACAAGCATGTCCTGCAGAGCAGCTCACTGCACAGCTTTGCCTTTGCTGTGTCCAGTGCCTGCAGGCAAAGAGGATTCCTGTAGAAGCTGTTAGACAGCTTGTGAAAAAGAATCAGAAACAGTCATTTCCTGTAGGGGAATAATCTGAGCTCAAGAGGTCAGGAGTGTAGTTAGGCTATTGAGAAGAAGATGGACAATTTGAGAGCACAAGATAGTCAAAAGGCACTGTGGAATATTTTTTTCACTCTGCAGAGCTACTCTCACTAAATGTGCTGTTACAACATGGCTGTGGCTGTTCTTTTTCAACATGATTTGTCCTCTCTGTTTGCTGTTTTTGAGCAAGGTGTTCATCCTTCTTTTCATTTTCAACAAATGTGAGTCTGTTTTCTTACAAAGTAAAACCTGGCAATTTAAAGGTACCTAAATGTGTTGATTCCAGGAACACAAGTATATTTTCCTATCAAAAATTACATTTCAACCCACCAGATTTCTTAGGAAAGGAGTATGGGCTGAGTCAGACCTGGTGGTAATTGCCTGCTAGCATCTCTCCTGCTGTTACTTATGCTGGCTGTGGTGCAATTGCTTTCTCTCTACTGGCAGATAAGGTTCCACCACACCTTAAATTGTGAAGAAAAATGGCACTCATAAAACAAATCTTTCACACGCTGTACAGAAGACAAAAGCAAGACTTAGTACTTCTAGGAATATAGCTACAGTTCTTCCATTTCTGTTCCAGTTTGTGTCTCACAGCTGTTCCCCACAACAGGATTCTTAGCCAGTTCTTCATACGGTACAATAGCTGTTCCTTGGAGTAGCTATTTAATTATTAGAGTTCTAGAAACAGAGGTAAAATGTTTCTCTCCGTGTTACTGAACTGTCTGTCATGTGACCAGTTTCTTTATTAACTCTTATTTAACTGTTTTCTCTGTCTAATCTGTCTTCATTCTGCCTCTTTTTTCCCTTCTAACCTGCTTGCTGCCTGTACAGACCAACTCTACCAGCAACTTGAGCAAAACAGTCGCCTAACTAATGAACTAAAGCTGGCATTGAATGAGGATTAAACCTTAGTGTGACTATATTGTTAACTTGCTTCAAAACACCTTCTTCCAAATTTCCTTTAAGAATGAATCAGTAAATGTAGAAATAAGCAAGAAATTTAGAAACTGATTTTTTTTTTTTGAGCTGTTGATTCTGTGGTAAATTAATGAAGGAAATTCTCAGTTTCTCTTGGGAAAATATGGAAATGCTTCTGGATGAGGCTTTTCATTATGTGTCTGCACACCTATTTTGGAGGAGCACTAAGCTCTTCAGCTGTGCAGTAGCTTCTTTCCACTTAAGTAAAGAGCTACAACATTTCACTAACGGTATCCAAAAAGTAACAGCCTGCCTTGCAGAAAGGCACTCAGTTTATCTAACATGAATTGGCCCTAAGATTTTTACCACAGTGGGAGAAAAATATTCACTAGCATTCATATTTCTGTATTTTAAAACCAGCTTAAAGGGTACTTATAGCTGTTTTGCCTGGAGACTTTGATGTGATAATTTTGCCTTACTATGAATTGGGCTTGTATTTGGTATTTTAAAAAAAAAAGAATAGAAGCTCCATCTGACAATACCCGATCAGTTTGAAGGTATGCTTGCTTAGTGTGAAGTTACTATTACTGGATCCTGGTAGGATGCACCACCAGAACATTATGCTCATTTATTGTGTCAACTATGTGTTTTAAGTGATTGTCCTATAAAAGTGTGCATGCTACATAAGGCTACTAACTTCAAGTTTATTTATTTTCTAGAAGAAATAAATTTCCTAAAGGTCACTTCACTGAAAACTAAAATAGTTTTAATTTTTTTGCTCTTTCTGTTTTTGGATTCTATGAAACTTTTAATTGTATATCTGCAAAGAACTTTCTTTATTGTCTACTCAAAAAAAAGAAAAGAAAAAAAAAAGCCACTTCTTATCTCACATTCCTATAAGCAAAGAGCTTCCAAAACATTGTGTCTCTGTTGGCAGTGCATTTTTTTAACAAATGCAGCTGTAAACAGTTTTAAACTTCCATTACTTGCTGTTTGTTTTATTAATTTGAAATTCTCTAGTTGTGTTATCTGGAAACAGGTATTTATGAGCATGCACATTTCTTAACTTTCTAAACCTTCTGAGAAAAATGATGATTGCATGCCTTCATGTTCTGAGAATCAGTGCCTCCAAAGAACTGCTATTCATGTTTTAATTTTCTAATCCCACAACAGAGAAAGTGGCGCATGCCAAAGAAGAAAACCTTAGTATGCATCAGATGCTGGATCAAACTTTACTGGAGTTAAACAACATGTGAAAACCTTCTTAGTGGCAACCACACTTATTTGTTTTATTATTTTTACACCTGCTTGCCGTGAAGCCCCATAAACATGTCTTTATTTTAGTTTCACCACAGTCACAAAAACATCTACTAAATTATCAAGCAGGGGTCAGGGAAACACCAAAATGGGCAAGCCATATGCGGGTTAAGCGACATTACATTATGGTTTAAACGTGCCATTTCCCAACAAAAATGTTACCTACACTTGGTAGAGAGTTCAGCAATTCGGTCTGCTTAGTTTTTGAAGAATCCTGGCTGTGGCAGAAAGTGTCCCACCTCAAGTGCCAACTACAGTTTTTACAGAAGAAGAATGATTCGTGTTCAAGAGAGATCAGGTGGAAATGGTGCTATTTTGAACAAAAGGTTCTACTTGAAGTCTTTTGTTTGATATCAGACAAGTTGGGAGTTGTCCAGCACAGTAATTTATTTTTATCAGAATTTTACTGATCTGTGAGAATTTGGACTTTCTGTGCCTTCTAATTCAGTAAAATGAAGATATGTAAGCAATGGAGACAAGTGAAGGCTTCTGAAGGTTTTAAATTGTATTCTTGCAACTCAATACTGAAGTGTAGGTCAGCATTTCACCTTGAGTATTCATTCAGTTGTATTTTTCATGTTGAAATGAAAGATTCAATAAATCCAGGACAAAACATTAATTTGGAAGAGATTGTTTTAAAATGTATTTTATTTGTGGGGATTTGGGGTAGGGGAGGAATTTTTAAACTGGTATTCGCCTCACCTTTTTTCACACTTTCTTTGAGCAGTCTTAAAAGTATACCTGTATGTAAACATTGTATAATGATATGAAATAAAATGCACATTTTAGAACATTTTTAAAATTTTGTTCTCCTGTGGTTTGTTTCTCATCACATCAGTTTCCTGTGCATCCCTGTGTAAGCTCTGCATGTGTGCAGTATCTCTTATTGTGTGGAACACTGTAAACACACTGGCTCTTGGTATTTTCTGTGTTTTTAGGCCAATGTGTAGAAATGTGGTGGTTCAGACAGATCTGTGGATCTGTGGCTGCTCAGAGGGGCCCTTTGAGGGCCATATTGCAGCAGCCTGTCCCTGTCACTTGACTGCATGCCCAGGTGGGTGCAGAGTGGAATTATCCCCTAGTAGATGATAGAGCTTTCCAGAATTACTCATCACTGACCAAAATGTTTTTGGTACGACCATTGCAGAACTCCCATAGATCTCTTTGGGACATGAGTCCTGAAGGCCATGCTGTTGGAAACACTCCCATCTATTTGTATATTTTGCCTGGTAATATGTGTTAATTTACTTAAATGCAGTGATAGGCCTTCAAAAACCATGTGTCATGTTCATAAGAGATACTTTTGCTCAGCTTTTCACTACTGGTTGCTGATTTCTACATATGTCGGTGTCTTTATTTGAATTGTGAGGTCTGTCAATGGGCAGCTTTGCGACTTGAAAAGTAATTTTTATTCTTTCTTTTTCTGTAGTATATTGCTGAGAGCTGATGCTGTCCATCCCTCTAGCAGCAAGGAGCTTGGTAGGAGACAGGTACAGATAACCTTCCAGATCACCAGAGAATTTCCATTAGTGGACCCTTAGCAAGCAACTGAAAACAGATGACTTTCTCAGCCACTGGTGTAAGCTAGTGAAGGGGTAAAGTAATACACAATAATTTCAGGTGAAGTGGGAGTCAGAGAGGGAAGATGTACTGGTACAAGCCTGACTTTTTGTGACTGTGTTTTAAAGGGAGGAGTTTGGTAACATTGCAAGCTTTTTTATTGACTGCTGCCAAGTCATCCTAAATGGAAAGGATGAAATCCCTGACTTCTTGTTTCTCTTGGAGCAAAATACATGTTACAAGGCTTCTGGAAGGCCTTAGCTTGTACTGGAGACTGACAGATAAAATTCCAAACACATAATGCAGAGGTGAGTTACTCCAATCTCTTGCTCCTTCCTTGCTTAGCACAAGGATGAAGTGTCAGCTCTAAGAGTTCAAGTCCCCATGCAGGTGTGGCTTCCACTGTTGCTGCTAGAGTCAGGAGGGCTTCCCATAATGAAGTACTGTGCTGGGAATTGTTTGCAGAGTAGGGCCCAAGGCCACCCAGGGAGTCAGAGGCTGTGCAGGAGCAGAGCAGAGGCGCTCTTGGCACTGGGCCATGAGTCTTGCACAGCTGGGTGTGCTGCCAGCACCACTGGATTGCTGTTAAGGCCCTGTGATATGTGCTTGAGTCCTAAACAATGTGTCTGAGTGAGATCAGGCCCTTTGTTTGCTGCTTAAAATTGCTTTTCAGGAGACCACAAACTGCTTTGTGGTTTGGGGAATCTGAGTTCAACTCTCACTGTGTGTAAGGGTAAGAAGCTGTGGTTTTCATGTCTCTTAATGGTATCATGTCACCATTAATGGGGTGAGCATGTGCAAGTAAGGAGATAAGAATTAATCTGAAAAACATCTGTTTGCAGAGTAGACTTCCCCAAGTGCACTGTTGCAGATGAATCCATAAAGCTTCCTAATAGGTAAACTAAAGCTTTCCAGTTTCAAGGAGAACTGAATGGAGCAGTGAATGTGATGATGATGAATCACACCAAGTGGCTTTTTTGCTGACTAGCAGCAGACACATAAATACACATAAGGGTGTATTGCTGGAGCAGAAAAATCGTTTTTACCATATCTCATAAGCCACTACTCCTCATGGTTTCTTTAGATGCAATGTCTAATCAGACAAAACTCAGTGAAGCCACAAAGCGCTGGCTCGTAAAAATAAATAAGTTGAGCCCCGACATAACCCTGTTCTAGAAAATTGGCAGCTACTTTGCTATTTTAACTAAAAATTTGTTAAATCACAGAACCCTGCATCATTCAGCACTCCTCAAGATTTATGTCCTGGTTTGGAGAATTATCCTTCTTTTAAATACAAAAGCACATTTGGCAGTTTGAAATATATCCTAATTTTGCAACCATGCTCTGTAATTGTCTGGTTTGGTTTTTGAGCTGACCTCTCTCAATGAAATGAATAGTTCTGAGGGCACCAGAACTGGCAAAATCTGCCTTCTTGCAGATTCCTGTCTCATGGTTGGCTGTAAACTTGGAAAGAATCATTTTCAGGATATGGAGGCATTTGTGTTGACTCCTGCTCCATCTTGGGATTTCTCTGATATCAAATAATATACAAGGCATGCTGCAGGGTGTGCTTTCCTTCCATCAGGACCCTCAGAGGCGTGTTCTGTCTTAATGGTTCCTTATGTTCACAAAACTTGCAGAAATGTAATTTGTCTTTTAGGGTTCTGTGTGGCAAATCAGTTCAATCAAGAGTTATTGAATGGGTGAGAGATAAGAAAGAAAAGGAACTTAGATTAAGAAACAAGGCTAAAGCAGCTGGCTGCACCTATAGAGCCCTGCCTCTCAGCTCCATCACCTGAGTGAGAAATCTGGATCCATAAGGTATTATGTGTTTTAAATGCTACTCAAAGTCTGGGTTGTCAAACTTCACTGTTAATATAGCAATATCTGTTACACTGGGCTGTCTACAACTGCTGTAATGGTCATTGGTGGCAGCAAAAGAAGAAAATGGTTAGCCAACTAAATTTTAAAACTGGGGAAGGAAATACTCTACATGACTCAGCACACAGAAAAATAGAGTACTTTTTTCCTCAGGTGTTTCTCTGGGTGGGCTTCTTTTAATAATAAAACAGGAACATCAGTGAAAGATTAAGTGGGAATTGCAGCAAAAAGGTCAAAGCAGAGGAAACAAGGATAATGCTTTTTATCTTCATGGAGGATTTTTTGAAAATGCACACAGGAATAGCTCTTTAAATAGAGGGAAGCTGTATAACTTACTGTCTTCAGTGTGTGTTTTGTTCTTTCCAAGGTACAGAGAATCTGTACAAGTTTGCATAATCTTCTTGGCTTCAGTTGCAAATCCATCTAGTTTTCTCTAAGTCAAAGCCTTGCCAATTCATAAGCTGCAGCTGAGAATTGCATAAATGCAGGATACCCCTCAATGCCAGCAGCTTAGTGAGCAATCTAGATAGTCCAGATGGAAACAATGGGAAACAGAAACAGATAGAAGTCTTACAGACAAAACAACTCCTCACTCCTTTCCATTTGTTATTTCCTGACCCATAATGCACCAAAATAAAAGGACGTTACATAGTATTTTGGTTTTGAGTATTGTGGACCTTAAGGACACCACAGTACTGGCTTCTTCCTGTCTCTTTCTGGTTTGAGGAATAGCTGGCTAAAGATTAAACAGCATCATTTTTGTTAAAAACATAGAGCAAACACACCCAAAAACCCCAAGTGGTGCAGACCCAGCTGCAACTGCCAGTACCACACATCATAACACTGACATGCAGGGCTGTGAGAGCATTCTCTGTTCTTCACAGCAAGAATATATGGATCATGGGTATAAAGGGTTGATACATGTTTGAGGCCATGATCCAGCAAAGTATTTTGAATGCCTTCTATTCAAGGGCCTGACTATGATCTGCTTCTTGGGATTGTTCCTTTCTTTGATGAAGTTTCATTCTTTTCATTCCCTGAGACACAAAGGGAAATGTTGAGGAAGGATCCGTGTGGTGTGAGCAGCCAAAGCTCATGACAAACAGTGTTTCCTTGGCTAAAACCTGCAGAGTGCTACAACTAGTGATAGTTACCTGTGCAACTGAGGAAAATTCTGCAGGTCTGGTGTTTCTACAGTTCATTTTGTGAAAGAATAATCAGGGTGGTGCAACTGCAAAGCTCTGGTAAGTTGTTTTAAATTGGGGTGCATTGGTATTGATATTAACATGGAGATCTGTGTGAGTTTCCAGTTTAAAAATAGAGCATTTCTTTGCAGGCCCAACACATAGTTTGTTATGTTTTTCTTGACAAGAATATTAGTTGGAGAAATAGCCTGGGAAAATGCTTCAGAGTCTTTCCTGCATTATGTTTTTTTGCAGTCAGCAAGGATGAGCCTGCCAGACTTCTTTCTACTTAATCTGGATTGCTGTGCTACTTCCTTATTTTTTATTGTACACATGTAGACTATGAAATAGGGTAAAAGGGTGATGTAATTTCTGAAGGCTGTTGAGAAAAAAAAAACCTGGAAGATTAATTAGGTGAGAAAAGAAGAAGGAAAACAAGAGAATTGCACATGGGGGCTAAAGGCCAGTTGGGAGGGTATAGAGGACATGAAGGGGATCTACAGAGGGATGAATCCTCCCCTCTAAATGCTGCTGTATTGTTCTGCTTTGTCCTGCTCCTGCAGCCTTCACTTGTCTGTGCAGCCACCACATTCCTTTGCCACAGGGGAAGATGTTTGGCAAGGTCAGGGTAACAGGAATTCTTTGTCACCCTCATCTGGGTCTAAAGTATACAAGAACTTTTCCTGTAAAAATCCTTTCAGTGGTTCTTGCCCCACTGGCAGAATCTGGGTAAAATTTCTCTATGCTAGGACTTCTTTATCAATTATCTTAACCAGGAAATTACAAAACTTAAAAAAATAAAAATAAAAATGCAAATCCAGCAATTTTTGCTGCTTGTCAGCAGGTAGCAAACATGTAGCACGTGTGTGTGTGCTTTTATTACATTCACATGCAGCTATATCTGAGTGCAAGGCATTTCCAGGAAATTACCAACTGCTGGGAAGGATTGTGGATACAAGAGACAGCCCAACCAGTGACCCAAACTGGCTGTTAGTCCATGGGAGATGCTCAGTGCTGGGATAAACATACTGTCATAAATTGGGATGAAAAGCACACAAGCCTGCAAGTCTGTGTGCAGGAGACAGAGACATTATTGCCATTTTGAGCAATGGAGTTATTGACTCCTCCCTCTGCATCTCCTTCAGTGGGTGTGCAGCCAGCAGTAGGAACACTGCAGCTGGCAAGAGAACTGATAGGAAGGGTTTACTCTAGATCCATTGTATTTGTGAATCACAAGCTATTAACAGTTTGGATTTAATTACAGAAAAATGCTGAAATCCAAGTTCAAATTGAGTGCAGATTGTGTAGGGATTTGTGCCATTTCAGCTAAGTTGTTTTAAAGATCATTTTACCAAACCACCCAGGTGCACACACAGCTTTGGCCAGACTCACATATGGAGTACATACAGCTAAGGCCTGCCTGTTTGACTAAGCCTTAGTCAAACAAACAGTTCCATTAGAGCAGAGTCAGTGTTGCAGAATTGAGCTTTAACAGCCATTGCACAATGAAAAGTTCCCTCTTGTGTCAAAGCTGCTGGGTCTTTAGCTGCTATGACATTTGGTATGTAGGTCTAAAAACCAAACAGCTGCCCACAGTGAGCTGTGCAGTGTTATATTTCAGTTTCTAAAGAAAAAGCTGCGGTTCAGAGGTGCTGAGCAGTTCTTTTTGAGCTCAGTAGGACACCTGCATACTGTATTAAAGGTGTGAAATGGCAGAAATCCCTTTTTAAACCACTTTAAACCCAGAAAGCCCTGAAGTCTGTTTTCCCAGTTCCTCTTTTGCCCATGTGTGTTTTGCCTGTGAATCAATAATGAGGACATTACTCTCTAACATCCAGCATGTCACTATCAGTTACAGATGTATTTCTCAGACAGCTTGGGGATTTAGCTTTGCTTTTATTTTATTTTATTTTATTTATTTTATGAGAATTTACAAGAACACAACAGCCCACATTAAAAAAATGCTTTTTATTCTCACCTGTTGTTTAAATTTGCCAGGCACTAAGTCAAGTAGGAACTTGTTAGCTTTTATTACAGCACTTGGAAAAAATGTTGTCATCCACTAAGTGGAGCAGAGCCTCTCCTCCAGCACCAGCACGCCTTGAGCTCAATTCTCCTTTGACAAATGCATCCTTATCTTACTTTCCTTCACACTCCTTTTATTGGTGATGAAAGGATGAAAAGATGAGTGGCAGACATTGAGATGAGTGTACAGGTAGTAAAACTGTTCTACTGAATAATGGTGATCACACTAAGGCATAACTATAAGTGAAGTGTGTGATGTACATTGCTGTACACCAGAAAGCACAAGCAGCATCTAAAAGAAGGAAATGGTCCTGGTTTTGTTCAAGGTAAAAGAAATAAATGACAGTATTGCCAATTCAAGCAGTTGATGAGTTATTCCAAGTCACAAGAGAGATGAACTGTCTTACACTTAGGGCTTATTAGAGAAGTCACTCATCCCAGGCAGTTGTCTTCCTTCAGTAGCAAAATTTTAAAAATTTTCTTCATTGTTTCCCATAGCCCTGCTTGCAAAGGTACAAAAGAAATACCTACTTTAGTTTTTGCAAATATCCTATTGTTGTATAAACCTGTGCAAATGCCATTAACTTGATTTATCCTGTATGGAAAGGGAATAAAGCAAAATCCCTGCTTACTTATTTGTGTGGCATATAGGAACTAGACATCTTTGGAGGGGTTCTTTTGAAATAAATCTGAGTTTGGGAAGAAAAATCCCAAGCAAAGGAATGGAGTTTGTAGTATGCATGGACTCACTCCCATAAGAATATGCAAGCCCAGTGCCAAATGCCTCCACCCAAATACCCGAGACGTTACTAATTTGATAAGAGTCCTTTTCCTGTTTTTTACTAGCCTGTGCAGTTTCTCAAGCTATCTGTACTCTGTTCCCACGAAGAGCAATTTTAGTGGCACAGAACATGTCTGCAAAGCAAAACGAAGGTGTAGTTGCAGCACAGGTAGGTGAAAGCACATGAGAACAGATGGTCAGAGCAGTAAACGTGTGGAAAATGGGCTGGCAACCAGCCTGCACGTACAGCTGGGTGAGTATTTGGCATAAACTGCAGAGGGGCCTTTTGCTTATGGCAGTAGGTATCAGTAAAAATACATGCTGCAGCTTCAAATAATGTATGGCTTGGGAAAATTGCTAGAGTAGGTACTGAGCTGGATCCAGAGTCTTCTCTCTAGAACAGGTAAGTGCAGTAAATGCAAATCAGGACTGTATTCTTCAGACAGGTGAAGATTCACACAGAAAATCTGGAACCATATGTTTCCTCCTGCTGCTGTGTCTGTCCAAGCAAATGTGCCTGCTGTCTTTCTTCCTGACTTGTAGCCACCTGCTGGGGAGGTGGCACTTGGTGCTGGCACTTCAGGATGGCTGGATGCAGTTGCCTGGCTCACTTCTCTCACCAGTAAGTGTCAGGCTGTCAGAGTCCTCCCAGCCACATCTTTGACTCACAGACTCTGGCACATGTTCTTTTCATTAAGATTTGTGCTTTGGGGAGAAAGGGTGGAAAGTTATCACCCAATTATGAGGAGCTCTTCCTAGAGCAAGCCAGAAAGCTTTCCCAAGTGCCTGCACATGTAATTCTATCTTTGGGCATATGAGCCTCACAATACTTCATGGTTAATATGTTTAATCTATCAGGTGTTTTACACTTTTCCATGGCTTGTTACTTTGTTTTGAAACAATGTACTTGACTCTGAAAAGATACAACTGGACAAGTCAAACTCACCGGTGGCTGTGTGGTGCCTCTGGCACTCTGAGCAGTGGTGATGCACATCACCTTTTCCACCTTGTACTTCTGCCCAGTAAGTGGGAGAAAAGCTGGAGAGGGTAAAAAGGTTATACACAGCAACTGAATTCTGATGATAAATGTGAATACAGTCTGAGGCACAAAATTGTTCAGTCCCCTCTGTGCTGTTTTCTACCAGAAGAGATTGTTACCTGGAGAATAACTTCAGGAAGAACAGAAAAAATTCATGTTTTCTTTTCTTTGGAGGGAGAGCGTGTGTGTGGTGGTTTTCTCTTTTTTACGCTGATGTATTTCACAAATGTTCCTTCACTACATACTTTCAGCTGGTGAAAATTATTTTTCCTCTGAGTCTGAAAAAGTTTCAAGTAGAGCCTGAACCAAAACTATGAGGAAATCACCACTGCAAAACTAGAATTTTAAAACTAATGTTTTTACAAAGAAGAAAAATAAATGTGTGTGCCCTTTGGCTGATCTGTAACCACAGCATGGTCTTTTCAGCATTCATTTCCTTAACATGCAAAATATTTTCCAAACTCCCATCCTGTTTTTCTGGTTTTTTTAGGAACGGTGTCAGACTGCATGCAACTTCTGAAACTAAGGCCGTAACAGTGTGGCAGCATGAAACTTCCACATTCTATTTTATTGGAAGTATATAATGCCCAGGTGATACATGCTGAGTGCACAGGAAAATTGAGTAAATTAAGCAGGGCCGATGATAAATGTGTTGATCTCTCACTGTCTGAAGACCCACTGCTTTTAATCCTGCTCTTTCTCTTGGTTCAGATATCTTGCACGCCTAAAGATTTGTTCCTGACTAATGTTTCTCAGCTGAGCTGTTGGGGAATTCCCTGACCTATGACCTTAGTTTGGAAAAGACCCAAACCGACCCAAACAACTCGGGGAAGATTTTAATCTTAAACTCGAGCTATGACTGTGCCCTTATTTCTGCAGCTTTAGGGAGGTCGTGCCTGGGTTTACGGCTGGTCTGACTGTCCTGGCATGGAATGTTACTGATGCACATTGGTTGGGGCAGCACTGCTAATGCAGTGGTGCATACACTGAGATCATGCAGCTCTTACCTTACGTGATAAAAAATAATACTCTGAGAACTGCTGTACTGACCAAGACCAAGCAAAATAATGTATGTGGGTGAGGAGACTGAAATAATTGAGTTCAGTAACTCTGTGTCAACCAAGAAAGCTCCCCTGGCAGTGGAACCGCTCCTTTTGCCGGCAGCTGGTCTAGCGGGGGAAGGGTTTTACTGCCCTCTACTGTACAAATAAAAATTCGCTCTTGGTTCTCAAATAAATGAAATTGCTTCTGGAAAGAGAGAGAAAGCAGAGCTTGATTTCTCTCTACATCTAATATTCCCTTTATTTATCTTCTTTTCTGATTCAGAAATGATTTGGGTATTTTATTTCCTTCCTGTGCTGAGAGTAGAAACATCAGGTTTGATCAAGGTAATTGTTATCCCTTCACTCTTTGCATTTTTCATCAACGTAAATTTTCCACATATCTGTGTATCCATAAATAATATTTTTAATTGCTGTTTTCCTATATTTTCTTCATTTTAGCTAGTACAAATATAAATTACAGTCCTTTTTGACAGCTTTAGCTCTTGTCTGTTAATTATATTCCATTAGATTCAACACTTTTAGATCCAGAGATCTTTACAAAAGTTAGTCTTTAGTTCTTGGAATCCAGTTGAAATAATGGGAATCCATTGGATTAATGGACCATTTCATTGTTTCACAATAAATGCAAAAAAGAAAACAAAGAAGCTTCCTTATACTACTATTTTCTTCATTTTTAAAAGCCCTTTCCTACACATTCATCCCACAAGCTTCAGTCTGGGTCTGTGGCAGTTACAAATGGTATTTGATAATATGAAAGAGCAGAGATGGGCCATTGATTTCAGGTCTGACCAGCCCTTTATCAGGGGAATACTAATACTAATCACTTGTTTTCTGTCTTTCAAACCTTACATCTTATTTGTTAAAAACATTATCCATTTTTTCAATGAAAGGGTTACATTTAGGGGCATGTCACTGCAGAGTTTGCAGTGAACTAGAAAAGCAAATGAAATCATCATAGCAAAAAATCTGTGATCAAAGTCCAGACCTACAAGCAGGAACAGCCATAATAACATCCATTAAACATTGCTGAGACATCAGAATCTACAAAAGCATTTGCAGAAATGGAGGAGGACTGACAGAAGTGATGAAGTTGTTTTCAAAATTCCTGTTTTGTTTTGTTTTTTTACCCCAAGAGTTATGTTTTAGAAAATGTTGATGAAGCCTCACAATTTGCAAATGCCTGATGTTTCCACAAACTGGTGACCATCAGCAGCAGAGTGAGCATATTGTACCTTTTGCTGGTGGGCCACACCATTACAGAACAGCACAGAAGCTGCTGTGCACCTTCCTGTGGTTCCCCAGCTTATATTGTCACAGTCTTATGGAAAAGCCAGTGAATGCTGCAGCACAAAACTGAAGAGCAAGATAACTGGGAAGATACAGCAGCACTTTGTTTCAAGATCTTGTGTTATTGAGCATCTGGTGTTTGCCTTAGAGGCCCTAAAACCTTAAGGGATTCTCGATGGTGAAACTCCAGAACTGGGCCCAAGCACAGAGTGGCACAGCCCTGCCTTACTGAGAGACCCATTGTCATTCTTTATCATCTGAGTAAGGCACATCTCAACACAAATTCTGCGAGTACAGCCTGGCAAGGAGGCAGAGCAGGGAAAAAGTCAGCTGGTTTAGTGCTAAACCAGCCATGTGGAGTTTCTTCCACCATGCCAGAGGGGTCTCCAGACTGACTTTTCTGGCTATGTCACATAAAGGAGATGGATTACAGCTGAGACTCTGTGCCTATATGTCTGAGTCACTGATGGACAAGAAAGAAGAAAAGTATTGTCTTTTTTGTTAAATTAGAATTGGATCAGCCTAGTGCTTGCTGTCCTCATTTTCTATTGCTATCAGTAGAAATAGAGTAGAAAATCCCCAAAACATTGTAAACCTGATACCTCAATAAAATAAGTAAAACAAAAAAGTTAGCAAACCCAGCAGTTTAGAGGAAGATAAAACATAACAATAGGCCAAGTTGTGCTATTGGCCTTAGCACAAAGCTCTTCATTAGGGCTATCAGAGAAAGCTCTGTTTCTGCCCCACTCAAAAGTGTGGTGTCAAAGAGTCTTTGTGCTGAGCAGGTTACTGTAAGAATGCAGAGAATCCTGCTGCAAAATGCTTCCATAGACAGTTTAATACAGTGGAAATGAGTTACAAGAAAGTCAGTTCATCATCTTGTACAACCAGTATGAAGTTGTACTGTGATAAGAAATGGAGTTTTATTGAGAAAATACTAATGAGCAATAAATGCCTGCAGTGAAAAGGGTAGCATCTGGTCTACATTCGACCTCACACATGAAAGCTATTTGGCCTGACTTTCTGCCAAATCCTGCAATTTTTGAGATCTTTGGACATGAAGAAGATTGAAATCCCCAGGTTAGCATCTCAAAAAAGTGAGCCATACTTGTGTGCAGAAGTGGGGAGTGTGTCCTTTTAGAACTCTGCATGTGCCAGCTGTGCCAACCACACTCTTCTAGGCTGAAACCTGACACTACAACCAGTGCTGCAAGATTCAGCTGTTGTAATTCCTGACAAACCTAATTCAAATATGCTCATCTTGCAGTTAAAAGGTTTTATCTGGGTGTTAGCCTAGCTTGCTGTACTTCTGCCTGGCATATGTTTAGTAGCAGGCTTTTTCATTTGATTCTGCAAATATTTGCTGGGGAGTACAGAGTTAAGAAATTATTTTGGTGCTTGAAGTATTCACCTTCTCTATCTTTTTCTTATGCATCAGTGCAATGGAAGTGTTGGTTAAAACCAGGTTATTTTGTCAGAGCCACATTGGTGCTGGTAGGACTTATAACCTCACTTCCATCAGGAGGAAGAGTGGGTAGTGCTGAGCCTGCTGAGGGCTCTGGGCTTTCCAGTTACCTGGCAGAGAGGACTTGTGCTTCAAAAATCTTTATTTTCAAAGAGGAAGATTTTGGGGAGGACCACCTGTAACTGCCCATGGACATAGCTGGTGGCTTTTTGTGGTTAACTAAAGAAACCAGCTCTAAGTTATAGGCTGGGGATGGCGTGGCTGGACAGTGCCCAGGCAGAAAAGGACCTGGGGGCGCTGGTCAACAGCCGACTGAACATGAGCCAGCAGAGTGCCCTGGTGGCCAAGAAGGCCACTGGCACCTGGCCTGGATCAGGAATGGTGTGGCCAGCAGGACAGGGAGGTCATTCTCACCCTGTACTCGGCACTGGTGAGGCCACACCTTGAGTGCTGTGTCCAGTTCTGGACCCCTCAGTTCAGGAAGGACATGGAGATGCTTGAGCACGTCCAGAGGAGGCAACAAGGCTGGGGAGGGGCTTGGAACACAAGCCCTGTTGATAGCATAGGGTTAAAATGTTTCTAAAATCACGGTAGCGTAGTAGGCCTTGGGAGCAGGTAATCACGTAGGCCTTGGGAACCGCAGGTCTTGGGAACAGGAGGGGACATTGTTTCTGCTAAGATCATGTGAACGTACACCTGTGTACATTCTGAATGTGATGATTTCTTAGTAAACATAATTATTTAATCTCAACAAGAATCATGAGAAAAAAGTAACAATCATGGGAGAGGAATAACAATCCTGAGAAATGTTGGGAGGAGTTGTGGGGAGAGGGGGCTCAGACTCATGCTTGGGTGAAAACAAAAGATACAATAAAACAATATCAAGTTAGTGATTAACGTATGATTATACAATAGTTACGTAAATAAAGGGTATAAATATGTTTTTATCCCGAAATCATGTCGAACTCCAGATTTGGGTCTGTACTCCTGGGTTCCAGAGCTCTTCAATAAAAGCACCTGCATAGATCATCCCATGATTATGTGTTTCTACGCTAACACTGTGAGGAACAACTGAGGGAGCTGGGGGTGTTCAGCCTGCAGAAAAGGAGACTCAGAGGTGACCTTATCACTCTCTACAGCTCCCTGAAGGGTGGCTGTGGTCAGGTGGGGTTGGTCTCTTTCTCCAGGCAGCCACTGACAGAACGAGAGGACACAGCCTTAAGCTGTGCAAGGGAAATATAGGCTGGATATTAGGAAAAAAGTTTTTCACAGAAAGAGTGGTTAAATACTGGATTTGTCTGCCCGGGGAGGTGGTGGAGTCACCACCCCTGGATGTGTTTAAAAAGAGATTGGATGCGGCTCTCAGTACCAGGGTTTAGTGGAAGTTTTTGGACATAGGTTGGACTCGAAGATCTTGAAGGTCTCTTCCAACCCAGTGACTCTGTGATTCTGTGAGTCCCTTTTACTTGGCACTGGTGAGGCCACCTCCCAAGTGCTGCGTCCAGTTCTGTTCCTTTCATGACAAGAAGGACACTGAGGTGCTGCGGTGGGTCCAGAGAAGGACAATGGAGATGGGGAAAGGTCTGGAGCACAAGTCTGATGAGATGAGGGAGCCAGGGGTGTTTAGCCTGGAGAAAAGGAGGTTCTGGGGAGACCTTATTGCTCTCTAGAACTCCCTGCACCAGGAGGGTGTAGTCAAGTGGGGGTCAGGCTTTACTCCCACAAAACAAGTGACAGGATGAGAGGACATAAGCTATGCCAGGGGAAGATTAGGATGGGCACTAGGAGGAATTTCTTCACTGAAAGAGTGACATTGGAGTGGGAGCCACCAGCTCTGGAGGCGTTCAGGGAAAGCCTAGACATTGCACTTGGTGCCATGGTCTGTTTGATAAGGTGGTGTTGGATCACAGGCCGGACTCGCTGATCTCAGAGGATTTTTCCAACCTAATTGTTCCAGTGATTCTGTTCATCGCCCTGGCCGGCCGGTCATGCCGATCCCCGGGGAGGCCGCCCGAGTGCCGCGCGTCCCGCTCTGCGGAGCGAGCCCGTCTGCAGCCCGTGGTGAATGCGGGAGAGCTGCCCTGCGCTGCCCTGCCCTGCCCTGCCCTGCGCTGCCCTGCTCTGCCGTGCTCTGCCCTGCGCTGCTCTGCCCTGCGCTGCCCTGCCCTGCCCTGNGGGGCCGGGGCGCGGCGCTGGGGCTGGGGGCTGGCGCTGGGGCTGGCTCTGGGCGTCCGGGCGGCGGCGGGAGGCGAGTCTGAGAGCGGGCAAGAGGAGAAGCCGCCGCCGACCCCGCGGGGCTTCGGCGCGGCCGTGGAGAGGAGCAGGGACCTGGTGCGGAGGATCAAGGTGCTGAGCGGGGGGACCTCTGGGGGCTCTCGGGGCTGGCACGGCTTAGGCCGGCTTGACAGAGGGATCTGGGGAAATGTGGGGTGTCTGAGAACAAGGGGGGGCCTTAAAGGCTGTAGGAAGGAGAGGCAAGAGCCGTACGAGGAGCGGCCGAGGGCACTTTGCTCAGCCTGGAGGAGACGGAGAGGAGACCTCACTGCGGGCTGCAGCTTCCTCATGAGGGGAAGCAGAGGGGCAGGCGCTGAGCTCTGCTTCCTGTGACTAGGGAATGCCAGGAAATTATTTCAGGAGAAGTTTAGGTGGGTATTAGGAAAAGTTTTTTACTTAGAGGGTGGTCAGGCACTGAACCAGGGAACGGTCATGGCTCCAAGCCTGACAGAGCTCAAGGAGCGTTTGGGCAACGCTCTCAACTGAGCACAGGGTGGGATTCTTGGAGCTCTCTTGGCCTCGATGATCCTTGTGAGTCCTTTCCAGTTCAGGATATTCTGTAATTCTGTTTAAAAAGCACATTGTAGTTACTTTGAAAATCCAGCTGAAGCTTTGAAATCTTGCCTGCCAGTAGGTGATGCAGTTTGCCGGTTGCATATTAGCCCCGTCGTGTTTTGTTTCTTCTGCATGTCCCGTTCAGTAATTTAATTGAATCATTAAAGCAAAAATATTACATTGCTATTCTTATTAGGTATGTTTTTCCCAATGGCTGAGTTAAAATGTCAGCTTTGCAAAAGCAGTTTGTACCTATTCAACCAAACTGGTACATACAAAAATTTCAACTATAATTTGACAACAATTTGCAGGTTTATTTGTAGGGGTTTTGTAGTTTTTTCAGTTCAAGGGTTTGGGAGGAGGTTGTTTTTAACTGTAAAGATCCTTCTAAACGTCTTCTGTCCGTTGTTTTTGTTTTTGGTTTTTTTTTGTGGGTTTTTTGTTTTGGTTTTGGTTTTGGTTTGGTTTTTTTTGGCAGGATGAAGCAGGAATCCCAGGTATTTTAGTTGGAGTTTCTGTGGATGGAAAGGAAGTCTGGTCAGAAGGTTAGTATGTGGGAGTAGTAGTTGTGCATACTGTCAAGAAGTGATGAACATTTAAAAAATGAACAATTCAGACAAGCTAATCAGACTGGGATTATATCTACTTGATGTCCCATCTCTGGACAGTAGCCAGAAACAGGTGCTTAGGGAGTATCAAATGACACCTTCATTAGTAAACTTCTGTGATTTCCAGGAATTGATGATTGTTAACTTCCTATATGCTAGTACATCTCAACAGTTAGATTGGAGAACCTTTCTTCCAGTAATTTTTTAGATTAGCCTTTGAATGTACTCTGGGCATGGAGCTGAACAGTGCTCTGGTAACACTGTATGTAGGAGATAAAGAACTGTTCTCCCCACAGGAATTTCCTTAACAGTCAAAGGAATCACAGCTCATATTTGGTGACCTGTTTCTCATTTGTGGGCTGTGGTGTAGTTTTACTGGGAAGGTACTGGGGTTTAACAGGTGTTATCCTTTCAGAAATTGCAATTGATTTTTCTGTTTACACAGTTTAGTTTTGAGTCTGTTAATACTTCTCATATCATGTAGACATTTGATGTTTAAAAAACCCCATCAAAATGTGTATCTGTTCTCAGAAACATTTTCATGTGTTTCAAAAAACCCAATTCTGGGTTGTTTGTGTCTCCTCCTCCCTTCTTCATGGGGGCCAGAGTAAGTTGCGTATTTTCTGAGACCACAGTACTAAACCTGTGTTCTTGCTGATGGGAACAGTGTGAGGTTTGGAAGGTGTTTTCACTGGGGGGAACAGCATCTGCATTGACAAGCACCAGGCACTTGAGTAGCAGCTACATAAGAGAAAGGCTCTTGGGCAAATGGCATGTCATCTGTTTTATTTCTTGTACTTTGTCAAGGTTTGGGGTTTTTCCTGAGCAGCTCATTGTTAGGCTACAGTTTTATATAGACAGAGGTGCATTGCTTGCAGGCCTTTCTTGTACTGAAAACTGCAAATATATCATTGCTGTGTTTTCTTGCTTTTATGCTTCAACATCACTTGCACTTTCTTCAAACCTGGCTCAAACTGAAGACTAGTTTGGCAACGTGGCAAAACCTTATTAATTCCAGTTCTTGCTACCAGACTTGTGGGTTGGTTACATAGGGAAACGCTGTTACAAAGACTGTGGCGCTGTATTTCAATTGAAGTCATGCTGAGTGATGTTGAAACATAGTAACACCTCAGTTCTGTGAAACCTTACAGCTCAGGAAATTTGTTGGATTCTGTGAGTGCCTCTCTCAGTTTCTGTGTTGATAAAATAAGACCCTTTACTCCTTCAGCCATTAATTCAGAACAATAAAAGGAGTGTTTATGACTGTTGGCCAGTTATTTTACCATCTAGATTTTGGTTTCTTTGGGTTTTCTACACTGAATATTTGACCTCAGGAGTGTAAATATTGGCTTAATCTTCAATCTCAGTTATCATTATGTTTGTTGTAGTCTTAATCAGCAACTTGGGATGCCATTGTCTAATCCAATGGGCTCTGATTAGCTCCTACTACTACAGTAAAATGTTAGAACTGAACTGAAGCAGGGGCTGGGATAGTCCAATGCTTCATACCCCAGTTTAGCTGGAGGAAAAATATTTTAAAGGTCCAGTAAATCTAACTCGTTGCATATAATTAATTCAGCATGTCTCTGTGCAAAGGACTTACTGGAGTGGTTTTATTTCCTTGAAGGTCTGGGCTATGCTGATGTGGAGAACCGTGTGCTGTGCAAGCCTGAGACCATCATGCGCATCGCCAGCATCAGCAAGTGTCTTACAATGATGGCTGTTGCTAAATTGTGGGAAGAGGGAAAACTGGATTTAGATGCTCCAGTGCAGAAATACGTCCCTGAATTTCCAGAAAAAGTCTACGAGGGTGAAAAGGTATGTAATTGTTTATTGGTAAGAGGTTTTTTTAAAATTTTTGTTCCTGTCACTGCATAGCTATCTGTACAGGTGTCTGATCCAGAGCTATTCCTACAAAACACTCAAAATCATTTAGACAAGTACTGATGTTTCCTGCTCAAAAAAGCATATTTGGATCTTCACTTTTATATCAAGTCTGTAGTGTCTGCATATATTTTTTTCTTTTTAATACTGTGTTTAATATGTGATATTTAAAAGGTCTTACACCTTTGTCTGCTCTTTGTCATGGTGAATTTTACTTTTTTGGTGATTTAGTATTCATCTTTTAATGAAGAGAGCTCACATTATCCTGTCTACCTAGGTCACTATTACCACAAGACTGTTAGTTTCACACCTGAGTGGGATTCGTCACTATGAAAAAGATATTACAAAAGTAAAGGAAGAAAAAGAAAAGGCAAACAGAGCACTTAAGCTAACAAAATCCCATCAGGATAAAGAACGAAAAGAAAAAGAAGGTAAAGGGATTGAAGAAACTGACAGTGTCAAAGAGAAGAAAGAGCATGATGGTGAGACAAAAAGCCGAAATTCAAAGCCTGGCAGGAACAACAAGGAGTTTGAACAGGAAGAGTATTATTTGAAGGAAAAGTTTGAAAGTGTGATTGAATCACTGAAGATATTTAAAAATGATCCTTTATTCTTTAAACCAGGTAAGTTTCTATTAATGTAGACCAAAATATGCTCTTCTGGTGAGAGTTTTGTTTCAAATAGTCTTACATGTAATGGTGATAGTAGAGTCCAGTGAAGAGTGTTTGTGTGGGGGTTTTGGTTTGTTCAGCTTCACTCCCTTTATTTTCCTTCACGTGCCCCATTAAAAGCTCAACAGAGAAGTATTTGGTCTGTTCTGCCCAAACCATCTGGTCATGTAATATTTATGTGTAAGACTTTTCTCCCAGGAGCAGTAAGTAATGCAGGAAGTGCTCTGAAACAGACCAGTTAGTTGATTTATAAGTGCTAAAGCAGAATATAATTCTGGTAACAAATTTGTATCTACAAAGTATTTTGTAAGCAGATACCAACTTGCTGTAGTCATGTTCTGGGCCCTCTAGACAGAAACCGAAACCAAAAAATTTTACTGAGGCACTAAATCAGACCTAAAAAAAAAAAATCTACAGGAAAAGCACAGAATCACAGAATTACTGACGTAATTTATTGTTGGGATCATTTAAATTAAGTCTAGAGAGGACTTGGAGGAACTTCAGGTGTAAGTTTTAAACGAGTTAGGTTAAGGGAAATTATATGCATTGCTGCTAAACTGTAAATAATGTACATTTAAGGGGAGAGGGGTAGGAAGAGGGAGAAGTCAAACACTCACCATCTTGGAGAGCTCTAGGAACCACTTCAAGTGAGAGATCTGTCTCATCTGTAGGCACTTCATCAGTTGCTCAATATGTAGATATTTCATAGAAGGCATTAGCACAAGGATGAAATTTTAAAAAATGAAACATTGTTTTGTAAATAAATTCTGTTTTCTTAAATAATATGCATGTTTGTGTTCATATAATCTTTTGGGATATTCTAGAACTAGAAACACTGTGCTAAAAGTGATGAATATCCTTGAAAAATGTGAGTACTGCTGTTGTTTTCCCTTCTCCAGGGTACGGACACACAAACAAGTCACAGTAGCTGAGCAAGTTTTCAGCTGTAATTTTATGGCTTGTGTCAGCTTTCCAAATGCAGACACCCTTGTTATACCTGGTGTGGTAAATCTCATGGAAAGGATGTTCAATGTCAGCATTGACATCTTGGCATGAAACCTGGCTGTGCATACAGATCCCTGGAAGATTTTAGTGCTGTTTCCTTAGCAGGATCTCTGTCTGCTGCAGTACAGAATTTCCTAGGCCTCGGATCAACAATGGCTGATTATTAATTGCTATATATAGTTTCATTTGCACATGTGATTCCATTTAAGCATCATGCAATTAACACTGGTTTTTTTCCCTTTCTCACTGTGTTTCTTCAAGGTAGTCAGTTCTTATACTCAACGTATGGCTTTACTCTCTTAAGTGCTGTTGTGGAGAGAGCTTCAGGACAGAAATTTACAGACTATATGCTGAAAATGTTTCGTGATTTGGATATGCTGTCAACTGTCCTAGATGACAATGAAGCAATGATATATAACAGAGCAAGGTAAACAAGGGTGGAACTCTTCATTTTCCCACAACATCTGTCACCCTTTCTATTTTAGTTAAGACAGCTGAATTAAGAATGTGTGGGGTTTTTTTTTCACAGACATTTGAATGAAGTGTTTTATGTTACTTCATCATTAGTCATGTAGCTGGTTCCAATGCCTTGGTATTGGTTCTGAAATTAGCATGTAAAATTACAGAATAAGAAATAAGTATTTCTTGGTCTAATTGTGAATATGGGAGGTGAGGGGAGCAATAAGGGTGACTTCAAAGTTTACATTGACTTTGGGTGCAAGTAAGCACATAAATGCAAATTAAATAAGGAGTAACTAGGAGATTATGTTAGGATATGTAGTTACCTTAAGTTTGCTAAATATACTGGCATTTAAAGGGTTCAGTGGAATTGTAATAGTCTTACAGTAACACAAGGTTTTCATAAATCAAATTGCAGTATGAATCTTGCCCAGAATTAAAATTCTGTTTAACACCAGTTGATTTTTAAAATTAATTTAACATAGAAAAAAAATACCACCTCCCCCTACTCCTACAAAAACAAAAGACCCACAAAACAACAAGCCGAGACAAATTTATGTAACTGGATAATCTGTTCCAATACAGTGGATCAGGCTAGGATCTCTTGTCTTATTTTATTGACTTTCCTGTCTGGGCTCAGAAATTAATTATTGAGTCCCCTGTTAAATTTTGGTGTGGAACAAGAATTCTGCTGAATGACAAAGCAGGTTATAGTAACAGTCTCATGAAAATGAGACTCAGACTTTTTAAAGGTTTGGCTTCTAAAATGCTCTCAAAAAATGATGAACATGTTGAATGTGAGGTTTATACTACGTACAAGTATTTACTGAAAGTGTGTGTGTGCACAGCTTTACTGCTCTGTTCTAAGATGCTTTGTGCTGATGTTTAGTTTGCTTGCAAAATTTCAGAGGCTCTCTGACTCTAGGCTCAGAGGCTCATCTGGATGATAGTGATGTTCCATAAATTATCAACCTTGTACAGTCAAGGTTTTTTAGAACATGTGTATGTTCATCCTTTTACAAACTGAAATACGGGAGGGATCAAAGAATTGGGACAGATGGTGTTCTGGGAGTCTTTTTATAGGTACCTACTGTTAAGCAAAACTGAGATGCTGATGGGTTTGCTTCCACAAATTGCAGCTTGATGCCTCAAAATAGAATGTATTGACGTGTTGAGGTTTGTTTAATGGTTTGATTATACTATATTTGTGTAATAGGAAAATGCTTAAAAACTCATGTTCTAGATCTTTTATAGGTATAAGTCAATGTCTTTGTAACAGGGTCTTTTGTGATCAAAAAACTCATTATGGGGACAAGAAGATACTAAATCACTGTCAGAGTTAATGGTAGTCTGGCAGCCTGGACCATTCATCATTCTTCCTTTGTTTCAACCTCTGACTTCCAGTGTTACAAGTTATTCAGAAGTTTGCTAAAAAGCTTTCCAATACAAGTGCAATCTAGGTAGGGCTTTTCCTTTCCATAACTCCCCAAGTAAAACATGGACCTTATTTGCTCTAAAGACCTAAGGTTGAAGTTCATTGGGTTATATATTTATTCAACAAGTCCTTTTCATATGTTGTACGAAATTAATCAAGTCACGATTGGACTGTTTCTTTCAAAAGCATAATTTGTTCTGCACTTCTGTTGTGTTGCTCCTGATGGTTCATTCTGCAGTTCTGGCTGGCAGTTTCTAATTTGTGTTAAGCAAGACTTTCATGCTCCTTGCTTTGTTGTAGAGTATGGCAACCATAATGGGACAGTGGGGGGAAATCAGCTATAAATGGAAACTACTGTCTGAGAGCACTCACCTAAGCCTCAGTTGCAGAATTCCTTGTGCTTTAAAACACTTCATATCTAGTACAGTGATTTAAGAAAAAAATCTGTGTTAGCTGGTCTATTTATTTCTGTCATATCTCTTTGTATATTTTTATTATTGGTATATCCTAAGATTAAGCAGAAGAATTAGTACTTTTATTGAAGTAAGGCTGCTAACCTAAGAAGTCACCTTAATTTTTGTTTTTCTGTCTGAATTACTCGTTGATTTTTCTGCAATAAATATATATTTTAAAATACATTTTTAAAACCCTCTAGATAAGCTAATGCATGCTCAGTTTGGTCTTTTAAGGTAGGGCAGCTTAAAATCATTATGCATAGTATATGAGAATGACAAGTTGAATTTTCTTGAATTGTAGGTGTTACGTTTACAACAAAAAGGGACGGCTGGTAAATGCACCGTATGTGGACAACTCTTACAAGTGGGCTGGTGGTGGCTTTCTGTCATCAGTAGGTGACCTCCTGAAATTTGGAAATGCCTTGTTGTACAGTTATCAAGCCGGACAATTTAAAAACAGGAATGGCAAACTTCTTCCAGGGTACCTCAAGCCAGGCACAGTTGCCATGATGTGGACCCCAGTGCCAAAAACAGAAGTGTCGTGGGACAGGGACGGTAAATACGCCATGGCTTGGGCTGTGGTGGAGAAAAACCAACAGTACGGCTGCTGCAGGCAGCAGAGGCACTATGCATCTCACACCGGGGGGGCCGTGGGGGCCAGCAGTGTCCTCCTCATTCTGCCTGAAGAGCTGGACCCTGAAACTCTGGGTGCTTGGCCAGAGGCACCCCCGAGAGGAGTGGTTGTCACTATTATCTGTAATATGCAATCGGTTTCGCTCAACAGTACTGCCTTAAAGATTGCAAGGGAATTTGATAAAGAAAAACGGGCACAAGGTATAGACTGAAAGAGATGTGTGTGTCTGAACTCACTGTACTGAAAAGCAAAGGGAGAAGGGTGTAATTGGACTTCAAGTTCACTAAGAATTAGGGATGAAAAAGCATAAACAAATCACTTAATTAACCTCTGCTAGTGGTGCTACACTTATGTCTAACTGGAATTCATCTCTCAGGGAAATTCCTAACTAACAGAAAATGAGAATGTAACAGTCAAAGTTGACTTTCTGTAGTACCTGTGTAAATTGTCATTATATTAGCAGGTTATTTTTACCAACTAGTGAAACACTTTACCAAGATTAAAAAAAATAGCTTTTTTTTTTGCACTAAGAAGTACAAATTATCTACCTTCAATGTAATGCCTTTGAAAAATTTTGCATCTTGATTTGAACACACAAATATGTTGCTTGTTATTCTCACAGTTCCAGTCTGCCAAAACTGTTCAGTATTACTTTTTAAAGAAAAATTGTGTCATCATTGCTTTTCGTTCTCACATAGAACTTCCCTTATTTGCTTAAAAAAACAACAAAACCCAAACTTTGAAGCTACCTCCAGAATGCAGACTAATACCAGAAGCAGGCTTTTGTCAGAGCTGTGGATTAAGAATTAGAAAAGAATTTATCTAGAGCAATGTAAATAAAAATCTTTTTGTTTAGATGTTCTTTCATCCATTTTTATTGGACACCGAGAACGTGTGAAATTAGTTTACTGTGCAATAAAGGTATCATTTCTAGAGTCAAAGTCACCCAAATAGCACAATGTGGCAAGCTGTCAAACTTTGTTTGTCTCATTGTTTTTGAGTGATACACATGCTAACCTGGTAGCCAGAAATGGCACTGTATTCTGTAGCATAGATATTCCCTTATAAACAGGAATTAGGAACTCACATAGCTCAGTACAACTCAAAGCCCGTTCCTGAAGCTGGAGTAGAAGTCTCACCAACCAACCACGGCCGTGGCAGCTGGGACACAGCTCTGAGTGCTGCATCCAGGGCAGCTGGGGACTCCACCACCTCCCTGGGCAGCTCCTTCCAATGCCTGACCACCCTTTCTGTGAAGAAATTCTTCCTGTTGTCCAGCTTGAACCTCTCCTGGTGCAGCTTGAGGCCATGTCCTCTTGTCCTTTCACTTTTCCCTGTGAGAAGAGGCCAACCCCCCCTGGCTCCAGCCTCCTGTCGGGGAGCTGTAGAGAGTGATAAGGTCACCCCTGAGCCTCCAGGCTAAACACGCCCAGCTCCTTGAGCTTCTCCTCCTCAGACTTGTGCTCCAAACCCTACCCCCAGAGAAAGTCAGAATGTCCACTGCCTTTCTCTGGACATGCTCCAGCTCCTCAATGTCTTTCTTGAAGTGAGAGGCCCAGAGCTGGATGCAGGACTAGAGATGTGAGATTTTCTAATATTCAGTTTTACAATGGGAATAAAGTAGCACCTGAAGTGTCCATTTTACGTATTTCACAAAGGCATGGAAGATCTCTGTAATCTCAAAGATTTACCCCCACCTCACTTCCCCTGCAGTTACATTAGACAATATTTCCAGGCTGAGACAAAATAGAAGTATCTTTCAGGAAAGGTTTCAATACTTCCTTTCCTGCACTGCTTTGCAGCTCTGCTTCTCTGAATTTAAGGAGCAAGATGTCTTGGATGGCAGCTAACAGTGATGCTGAAATGATTTTTGCTTTT
>VZTZ01024352.1:269119-283502 GCA_013400955.1 Drymodes brunneopygia | reverse complement strand
CAGGTTTGTATTTCTGCAGTTGATCCCAGGGCAGATGTTTCCAGCCAGACAGACTCCACTGTCAGCCCGTGCCCCACCACTCAACCTTCCAAGACCTGCTCCTCATCCCTGTGCCCCACATCCCGGGGCTCTGCTCTCCTACCAGCCTGCACTGCCCACTGCAGCCTCACTACGGCAGTGCCCAAATCCCTCCTCCTGCCCGGAGTCACGGCTTGCTGCTGCTCTCTGCATCAGCCCAGGGATGTACCCTGCCAGGGCAGGAGCCCCAAGAAATTCAACAAGGGGAAGTGCAGTTTGCAGTGAAAGAGAAGTTGGGTGAGTGTTCAGGACAGGAAAATGAGAAAAGAAAGGCCCAAATGATGAATATCATTTATTCAAGCCTTTGCCTCTCCTTGCCTTTCTTAGCTGGTGAATAGAATTGTGGGGAGGAAGGGGAGTCAGGGTGTGTGCAAAATCCCACAGTGGGCAGCTAGGAAAGAGGGCACTCAGAGCAGCTCCCTACGTCTGGTGGAAGTGATTACAGGAAGGGGTGCATCAGAAACGGACAGGAGATTGGCTATTTTCATGTTTTCAAACTTTTGCACTATTGAATCTCCCCTGCCACCTCTGCTGGGAGAAAAGTCAAGTGTGTGCCACAGGTGCTTGCTGCAAGTTGCCGTGGCAGCTGGGACAGAGCAGAGGGGGACACGCATTAATTTCGCCAGGAAACAGCTCTAGAGGCACTCGAGTGCAAGCGCTGTAAACACTGCAGCCGTGCTGTCTCGAGTTAGGTACAATATGTGGAGATGTGGAAAGCGTCTCCGAGGCAGCACACTCCCCCTTCTTGCAGCAAACAGACAGCTGTGTGCGAGGATCACTTGCATTTGCTCCTGACCTGGGAAAGGCTCAGTGTGTCTAGCAATGTGATTCCGGAGGAATGTAACCTGTTCCTTTGTGTTTGGATTTACTGACCAAGCACTGAGCTGCTTTGGCTCCTGGGGACTGGAGAAGCACATGAGCAAATACACTTTTGTCCCCTGGTGGGAAGCTGGTTTGATGCCTTATTACCATAATTGCCAAATCCATCAGTCATTGCAGGCTGTCTCCAAGACTTCATCCTCTTTCACCCTCTGCTCAGGAAGGAGAGACAGCTTATTTTGACAATGCTCACAGAAAAGTGCTTGGCATTTGTTTATTCTGCACTGTATCTCTGGTCATCCTTGTTCCTCTCACTCTTTAAAGGTAAGCTTGTCTGTGTTTGTCCAGGGCTTTCCTTTTCTTGTTGTGGTTTGGGTTTTTTGTTGCTATTGTTTTGTTTTGTTGTTTGGCTTGGTTTTTTTCTTTCTTCTAAATGCTAGTTACATCCAACCCCAACTCTTATTTTCAGAAAGTCTTGTATCTGCCTGTATTTTGAACTTCATTAGAGTCTCATGCTGGTTTGTAATCAGTTTGTTTAAGTCTGTGGATCTTACAGTGCTGGGCACGTTTTTTTTTTTTTTAAGAAGGAAGAGGTGTGTGGGTTTGTTTTTGTGTTTGTTTGGTTTTTTTTCAATTAAAGGTGAGTAATTTTGACTTCCAGAAATTAATTGAAATGGTTGTGTTTCAAAAGAAATATGTTCTCACTTTTAAAAAAAATGTAACTTTTCAATGGTTTTTTGAGAGCAGGAAATTATAACTTCAGGTTGGGCAGAAGGACTTTGAGAACCCTGTAGGTGTGTGGGTGAAATGGTGTTCTACAGAGAAATATGAGCAGGAGAAAATTCATAACTGTTTATTTTCTGTGCATCATTTAGGAGGACTATAAATACATAAATTTGCTATTTCTGCATTGTTTTTACTAAACATACTTTTAGTATGCTTAATAAGAAACCGTCAAGGCAGATTTACATATATAGTTGGAAACATCTGAAAAATAGTAATGGACTTCTGTGCCCTAAGGTGTCACCTCTGACCAAGTTATCTTCAGAAATTTCAGCATAGTGCAAACAAAAATAGGATCTATGTGATTATTTCAAAACATGCAGGATTACAAGGCTGACAATAAAGTGTTTTTAAGTGAGAATGTTGAAATAGCCACAGTCATGAAAGATGTCCAGTATTCTACACAAAATGTGCTTTTATGACTCCCTTTCAGCTGAAACATACATGACTGCAGGAACCAAAAATTCTAAAACTGAGTATTCCAGGTGTGAAGGACCATGTCTTGTTTCTCATAATTTACATATATAAAGCAGGATTGTATTTTTAAAGCAGAGAAAGTCATCCACCTATTTCAGAAATGCAGGGGCGCTGGAAACTTGCCTATATGCGATGTTGCACTGGACTATTCGTGCCACATAGATAATTTCTCATTAGTTCATCTGAAGCTGTAAAACCTCTGGGCATTTCATTATTACATTTCATCTGCCTAATGCAGAGATGGTACTGCAGAAAAATGTTTTTCCACCTTGCTAAATTAGAAACCTTGCTATCTTCAAGACATTTCTATGCTACTTTGGGAGCTGAACTAATAGGCAGGTTATAGGATCTAGTTATGGGATATGTCGTTTTGTGGACATTCCCTTTTTGAGAAATCATGTGTGATGTAAATCCTACCTTTTAAATAATGAGTAATCACTAATTCGTTGGGGGGATGCTTAGTTTCTCTCAGCAGCACATGAAGATAAACTGCTTTTATAAATAATTCAGAGGATTTTTTGTTAGGTGCTTTTACCAACAGCGTACAAGTATGCACTTTTACAGAAAAATGCCAAAGTAGAATGAAATTAATCTCTGGTAAAGCTGGTCTTTAACTGACCTCCACTTTATAGATTTTTTAACTTAAAAAAAAAGGAAAAAAAAAATAGAAAGACCTGGGAATTGAGCAGTTGGGGCAGCAGAGAAAAAAGGCAAGATGATCTTAGCCTGTTATCAGTAGCAGAGTTTTTTAACAGTGACTCCAGACTAACTCCCCCTGGGTTCCTCAGTTCACCCACATAGAAGTCACAGCAAATTCAAATCATAACTAACATCACTCTCACATAGTGCTGAGTTGTTGTAACATTGTTCATAACAATTTATCAAGTACTAAAAACTGCTGTAGGGCTGTTTGACAGGAAAGTTGTGACAAGAACTAGGTAAAAACCAAATAAAAACAACACATGAAAAACTCAATTTTTTTTCCAATTCTTTCCTCAACTGTCTGCTTCAACCTGACTTTACTTGAAATAATTCTAGGAGCCCCAGTAATCGTGTCATTTAAGCTAGGTCATTGCAACCCTCCTTCTTGAAGAGCTGATGATGTTTTTTTTGAGACATGAGCCCTAGGAAAAATCAGGAAACTGGTTTTCAACTTTCCTAGATCCCAGGTGAATACTCTCGGGGTCAGACATCCCTTCCAGGCCAGGGACAATCCTTGAAGGAGCACCCAGAATGTAGGACCCAGTGAATCTCAGCAGCTGCCTAACAACCTTGGGTGGAGGGGCTGGTCCAGGGAGTGATTGGAAAGGAGGGATCAGACCCATTCCTAGTCCTTTGTTTTGAGTGTGATGCAGTCTGAAAGACAGGGTGCAGACAGCCCTGCAAGGACGTTCTGAGAAACATGTTGCAGTGACCTCAAAGGCAGACAGCCTCTCTGAGGAGTTACTTTCAGCACAGGCACCTACAGGGTTTGTAGGACTTGGCTAGTCTCCAGTCAAACCATGTATTCTAATTACTGTGCCTTTATATCCCTTTTTATTTCTCTAGTGAGACCATTACAGTACCCACATGCCACACAGAGCTGAGCCAGACCTCTCAGTTTCTTTGCTCTTCACAAACTGCCATCAGGGTCATATCTGGCCATATGTGACTTTGAAAAGCCCAACAAAGGCAAAGGCAAACTGAGGACAGCAACCTTCCTCTGCAGTCTGGTGGGAATGTAAGTGCTCAGCTGTATGGGACAAATCCTATGGCAGGGGATGCTGCAAGTGAGCTAATCAGCTCAAAGATGTAAATGATGAAGTAATTGAGCCTGACTTGGTGCACCCAGCTGGTGCAAAGCAGCTTTTCTTTGGCTCACTCACCATACAGAGTTGCTGTGCTACACCCATTTCATGCTTTTTCACACCTTTGCTTATTTTCATGAGCTCTAGTGATCACATCAGAACAGAACTGATGATCTCTAGGAGCAAATCCTCACAAATTTCTTGGTTCACTTCCATGCAAGCAGGTGCTGTTTCTGCAACAGCAGAAGCATTGGCAAGATAGCCTCAGAAAGCCAGATTCCACTGCCAAGCTATAATTTTTCTAATGTGAGCTAATTAGACTGAGGTGACATGAGATCTGTGTAGTAGGAAGAACAAATAATGTTACTTAATGTGTAGGCTTGATGAAACTGAAGTGTTGTGTGTTAATCAAACTCATTTACTCCAGAGACGTGGTTGAACAGATAAAAGGATTCCTGTGCCTTAATAGAGTACAGCGTAATGTCATTGATAATTTAGGTGGTTGGTGAAGTAGCTGTACTTTTACATCTCATAATTTTTATCAGAGTAGAACCAGGTGTGGAAGTTAGATAATTTAGAATCTTTTATACCCTTATTTAGAGGTCTGAAGGTTGTATTCACCTCAGCTCTCCACATTCTCTATGTAGATGCATTGAATGATAGTTTCAAAGATAACAATGCAGCTGATACACATTTAAAATAGAAAATATATGAGCTAGGCCCTAGCTTGTACTGGTAGGTCTTTTCTTCCATATTGATGGCATGAAAAGATGCCAAACGTACAACTTGCAGAGATGGGAAATTGCTGTCAGATCACTGGCATTACTTTAATATGTAATAGCACAGACAGCAGGGCTGATCACTCAGAATGCTGAGAGTGTGCTAAGGCATTGCATATGCATGGAGCCAAGGGAGTAAATGTACTTGTCCATGGCACATGCATATATGCTCTGTGATCCAGACCACTAATGCCATTGATATGTGTCAATACATTTAAGAGGGGCAGGCAGGGTCCTAGGAAAACCCCTATTTCCTTTGAACTACTGTCTGCTACAGTAACTTGCTGTACATGCTTGCTTCTTGAGGTTGACTTTTCAGTTCAATGAACCAGACCTTGTGTTCAGTCACTAATCTTCCATGTGCATTCACTGGCACAGCTCTGAGGCTGATCAGTATTATCACAGGCACAGCTGCGACAGTGGAACTGGCCCAAGCTTCTGAGAAGTTGCCAGGCTCCAAGAAAGTTGGAGATATTTCTATGCACATTTGCTGATAGTGATCTGAGCTAAATCTTGTGTTAACTCTTCTCAAATACCACTGGAAAAAGTGGGAAGGTCCAGAAAAAGCACTTGAGTCATGACATCACCAGTGCCTATTGGTATAGCCCTCTGCATGTAGGGAGGGATCCAGAAGCAGATACAGTGCATGAGAAAGTAGCACCCATCTGGTCTTTGGGATAATGCCAGATGGCACTTTGGGAGCCTTCAGCCTTGTCCAGCTCAGAGAGTTTTCTGATGGTCTCAGAGCAGAAGTTTCCTTTCCAGGTAGAGGATTCATCTCCTAAAGACCTTCAGCTTCAGAACTCTTTTTCTCTCTGGTTTATTTTCCTAAGGCATTTGGAAAAGAATGAGTTAGTGATGGTGGTAGCGTATACAATTTCATTTGTATGTGACAAGCAAGGAGGGAGATACAGTCTATTCAAGCTCTAGGGTCTGATTAAAGTAGATCAAAATCCTTTGCATTAGTCCTGACATGGTTGTTTGAAGATGTCTGTTGGTGAATGTCTACTGTTTGAAGATGTCTTACTGTTTGAAAGAAATAATCTTTCTTAAGAAAGAGATCAAATCTGACTGAGACAGGTAGGGCTAGCACTGGCAATCAATATCATCCCAAGGAATGAGAAAGGTACACAGGAGTTTATTGGCGTTTTAGAACACACACCTGAGAAAATACAGCTTGAAGAAAGAGTTTTGCTTATCAAATTCTTTCTGCATTGAGCAAAACAGCTGATGAGAAGGCTGAGACAAGAACCAGATATAGTGTTTGGAAGTAAGAATCTCCCCACCCAGGGCTTGCAATTAAGTCAGTAAATTGCAATGGAAGTGGAACCTGTAGTCAACATGAGTACTTATGCATGTAAACAGTGAGGTGCAGGTGTCTCTGTCTTGCCTTGTCCATTGGCTTCATTCAATTAGAAAATCTGTGGTTAATGGAGTTCTGGAACAGATGTCTGCAAACCTTATCACCATTCAGAAATGGATATTTTCAACACTTATTGCAATCCACGAGGTTGAAGAGAAAGCCAGAGTCCTCATTTCTATTTTTAATGCAACATAGATTTGGACAGAAAAATTACTTAGAAGAAAGAGGCAGGCTTGAGGAAGTCTCAGTTTCTCACTGAGAACTCCAAGAGGCTGAAGTCAGTTTGCAGACTGGACTAAGACAGTATGCTGTGTTCCCTGAAGTTCATCTGTGGTTACATGGAAAAGCATCACTGGTCACCTAGATGTTCACCATGCCAAGGGAAAAAAATTAAGTTGGAAAAGATGTGTCTGTGACAGCTGAGGTGAGAGAGGGTCTGATCTGTACAGATTCATATAGTGGTAGAATAATTTGTCTGGAAAGGACCTCCAGATGTTGTCCAGTCAAACCCTTCTTCTTTACTGGGTTGTTATCTGAGGAGTCAAGCTGCAGACATCTCCAAGGACAGTGGTGTCCCTTATTCAGAGTACCCTTGAGAAAAAAAAAGGCTCCTTTAGTACTGTGGGACTGCCCCATCATGCAACTTTATCTTACAGGTATTGTCCCTGTGCACCTCCCAGGAGTGCCTGGCTTCTTCATGATGGAGCCCTTCCTGATGGAAGCTGAAGGCAGCCAAAAGAGTTTCCCCTTGTTTTCTCATCTCCAAGCCAATCAGAGGCATATCTCCTTATCTCTAATCCATGTGCTGTGTTACAGCAGCCTGTTGTCTCAGTGGTCTCCACTCACTCCAAGGGATCAGTGCTGCCCTAAGGAGGCTTCATGAGCTGTGTGTCATGCAATGGGTCTCACTGAGTGCAGGCTGCTGCACAGAATGATGCTGCTTAATGTTCTCATCATGTCTGAGTCAGTACATTTGGGAAAAAACAAAAGTAGGAAGTCATATAATGATGCAGATAATATATTACATAATTCTTACCCATCTTGTGGGTTTTTTTTAAGATCCTGCAGAAGTGATAGAGCAGTCATGGCAATTGATGGAGTGCTTTCCCTTTAACATTGTGTCATTTTAGAAAGGTAGTCAACAAACCGAAATCTAGCTTGAGCAATTGTAACCATGGGAAGAAGAGATCAAAACTTAAAAGTTGCTAGATAGTTTTCAGTTCTCCCAGTTTCAAGTGGCAAATGGGCAGCAACTTTTAATTGAACCCGTTCATGCTCAGGCTTCACACACAATCCATAAAGGGCAACTGGGCAGCTTCAGGAGCTCCAAGCAAAAGATTTGCATTTTTATTATAACCAAACAGCTATCCTGAAGCATACTCTCTGCAGTAGCATTTTGTTCAAGATCTAAGCCCTCTAATGTAATTTCCAAAGATATTAGGGTCACCAATTATAATTTAAATTTATTGGATTGGTATCTCAGCTCACGCCCTTCAGCACTCCTGGCACCATCAGATCTACTTATGTGTTGCCTGATGATGTCAAAGAGTGGGCAGCAGGGTAAAGAGAAGTAGATCTAAGGGAAACAGGTCTGTGGGTAAGGAGAAGAGACATCCTTCTTCAGAGGAGGCCTCTGTCAAATGGGCAAATGATTTCACCTTTGGGTCAAAATGCTCTAGCAGACTCAGGAAGTCTTTGCTGGAGCATATAAGAGGGCAGTCCAGACAGCACAGGATCACTTTCTGACTTTCAGGCTTGTTCTGGTCTCACTCAGAAACTGAGCATCCCACATCTGCAGCATTGCTACTGTATTACAAGATGACAATCATGCTCTCCCTGGATACATGGGGCACCAATTTTGTTTTAATTTTGTTTTGTCTGCACTGACATAATTCAGGAGCATTAGACTGAAGTTACCAAAGCTTAAAAGCAATAAAATAAAGACAGGACAAATTCAGACTCCCCAGACAGTCATTCTCTAGAAGTACCTCAATTTCACTGTGGTTCATTTCTGCCTGTAGTCAGGATGAGTGACTCAGCCGATGCAGGTTTGGCTGGCAGGGTGCAGCAGGGAGAGACCAGTGTTTCATATAATCACTGATCCCAACAAAACCAGGACCTGAGCCATGTACCCAAGGAAAAGACAATAGCGCCCAGCGTTCTGAAAACAGATCAAGGCTAACCAACATACAGCTGTCATTGAGATCTTGTTACCTTTAAAATCTAGGGGGAAAATCAAACAACAAAACAGATGTAAGCTTTTAAGCCACTTTGTATGCATATAAGCAAATCTGGACTGAGTCAGCCAAAGCATAGCACATACAGTTTCAAGTGTACTAGGTCAGATCTCCACAAACCTTGTTTGATTGGTCACAAATTCAGTTTTCTCAGAGACAGTAATTTACTTCATCAAGACAGTATTAGAAGCAGCTTTTCTCTTCAATGTGAAATAAATTCAGATTCCTTGCTGAGATTTTTCACATCCCTATTTACAGTTCCTTTTGTCTTTGAAGATCTCAACCAAAGTCTCAGAGTTCTTTCCCTTGGAAAAAATCCCTTGATAGCAGCCACTTCTGCTGCCAAGACCTCCAAACTATCACCAGCTGATGGGCATCATGACATCTCATACAGACAGGCAGCAAGTTTGACCTGACTTAGTGAAAGCTCTTTGGTGTTGCCTGAAACAGGGCTGAGTCTCATCTATGGGTTTGTTACGAAAGTTTTGCTCCTGAAGTGAGAAACTGTTTCAGATTTAGGAAAATGTATCTCCGTATTTCCCAGTTCACATACTAAGCGCTGAACAAATTAGCAGTCATTCAAGGTGCAGTCAAAATTTTCATCAGACTAACCCCCATCCCTTTCAGAGGGCTCTTACACCATGTTTCTCGTTATCCAGCATTTGAGTTCCAATATTGTAAAGACCAACTTGGAACTTTCTTTGCATTCCCAGATCCATGTTCACTTTGGACATTTGTTCCTTGCCTGTGCCTCGCAGCCAGTGGAGCTCCCCTTTGTTCATGGGCAACAGCTGTGGCTTGAGTGATGAGGGAAAAAGGCAGGAGCCTTTTCTAGCATTTCTAGCTGTGCCCATTGCATGCCTTTGCTGCTTAGCTTTGCTATGCAAGTACAGGTGGCAGGCTGGCAAGGCAAAAAGTCATAGTTTGGGAAACTAGCCGTCTCTGGGATCACAACCAGCTGATGAGCACTGCAGAACGATCCTGTCAGTTCACTTAGGACTTTCCCAGATCTGAGCTCTCCACATTTATCTGGCATGGTGTAGAGTGAGCTTTTGATGGGGAGTTTTGACTTGACCCTTTTCAGAGCCATCTGTGAATGCTGTGCATATTGCCATGGCTGCCTCAG
Source organism: Drymodes brunneopygia (assembly GCA_013400955.1). Classification (NCBI taxonomy): domain Eukaryota; kingdom Metazoa; phylum Chordata; class Aves; order Passeriformes; family Petroicidae; genus Drymodes; species Drymodes brunneopygia. The sequence goes on along the minus strand of VZTZ01024352.1, from coordinate 274,053 downwards.
TGATGGCACTTGAAGGGTGAAGCTCATAGTGCTTTCCCAAGAAGGGCTTTCCCTGAGTTAACTGGTTTAGGTGCTGAAACACATAGGGATGAAGGGATGTGACAAGATGCTCTGCAAGCCAGTGTAGCAGGGAATGCAGAAGCCCAGTCCAGTACACTGATGACCATATCACTGGTATCTCACTTTTGTCTTATGGTTTTGTTTCTTTCCTTTGGTGCCCATTACTACTTCTCTTCACAAATCCCAGGACAGCTGGCAAGAGTGAGCTCCAGTCAGCCACAGCACTCTGTAATGCATAGCAGGGGGAGTCCCTCTCTTCATCACTGCTTCAAATTCCTCCTCCTGTGCTCCCTCTGCATCTAGTATTGTAGTAATAACACTTATATTGCATAGAGCTAATGTAAACTAGCATTACAATAAAAGTACATTTTTTGCCTTTACTGGCTGTAGCTTGTTAGGTTTCTGACCTGGAGTAATGAGGCAGTTTAGGCAACTATGATACATTTGAGAGATATCCAACTGTTAATACCTCAAAGTGTGTCTCTCTAACTTACACACGTAATTCAGCCTTTAAAACACCCACACCAAGCCAGTAGGACCAAAACTATAAGCCCATCCTTTCATTACACTGTTTTGGCACATTGTCATGGGCCTAGAGTCTTTAAAAAGATAACTTTCCTAGCATGCCTTTTTAATACTCATCACTGCTGGGAACTCTTTTCTGCTATAAAAGAACAGAAATTACCAGTTTCAGGAATATTAGGTCCTTCCTGCCTAAGAAATTGTGTCATTTCTCACATTCCTCTGGGTATCTGATGAATTTTGTGTGTAAGATGCAGAAACAATCTGCATAGCAAGAGACAAAGATTAGAGTCAAAGATTACCCAGAAGGGAAGTAGATTAAAAATGGGTTTTAAATGGGAGAAATATTGAAATACACAACACATAAACACACAAGCACACAGACACAGGGTGGAGGTAGCTGATGTGATTCCATTGTTTCTTATGTGAATCCTCTTCCCTGAAGGCATGATGGCATGCATTTTAAATCAAAGGGCATTGAATGAAATAATGCATTTGCAGCCACAGATAAAAGTAACAATACTGCACATAAGAAGAAAAGTAGATGGGACGCATCTGTGTCCCTGGGGATTAAGTGACATATGGCAGTGACATGCTGTGCATTCTCAAAAATCTGCAAAATATTCAAAATAAGTTGTTTTTTATTGCTACCAAATCATTAGAACATGCCTCTCTTTGTAAGTGCTCTTGCCATTGCAGTTCTTTATGCCTATGAAATTGTCTGTGAAATAACCTGCTTTTTTCCTCATACATCTCATCTTACTTCCCCCATAATTCATTATTTCCTATGGTGTGTGGGTGTGGGTGTGGGTGTGTCTTCCTGTGATCATTCTATTTGGATTCTGAAAGCAATAGCTAAAAATCCCTGCAAGAGTACGGTGATAAACTAAAATGAAAATCAATAATAGAAGAGGAGCTGTGGTAGAGGAGTCTGAAGGTTTTAGCAAAATAGTTTAAAGTTCTAGGATTTAGCTCTAATAACCATAGTTTTTAATGGATTTTTCGTCTGTAAATATTCCAGTTATGAGAAAATTAAATACAATCATTACACAACTAAACTTAATAATACCTCACAGTATAATGGCCCTATTGTGTCTTTTTTTAAATGCCAGAACTTCACTCATTTTTTTTATGAAACACTAAAACAAACAAAAAAACCAAAACAAAAGGTACATGCCACAAAAGTAACAGTACAGAGAGAAAAAAGTGACACTGATGTGGTGAAATACCTGCAGAAGGTACAAGGAGAGTGAATAAATGTCACAACCATAGTATCACTGCAGTTTGAGAGCTTTTATGAAGTATTTGGGGGCAAATTATATATGAAAGCAACAATGTGATGGATCAGAAATATGTTGTTGATTGTATCTTACCATGTTCTTCGGAAAGATTATATATGAAAATTATTCTAGGAACTGAAGAAGAAAACAAGGAGACATTTTCTAATTCAGAGGCATATTCATATAAAGTCATATGGAAATAATATGATATTTTGTCTGGAAACCACCGCTTTAGATACCAATAATCTTGTATGAATAAGTAAGTTGTGTATTCAGTCTCAGGTCTCTGCCTAAAGAAATGAGCAACAGCTATAAAACAGGTAGCAGCTCCCCCTCTGAAAAAGGTGAGAGATTATGAAAACAAAACCAGGGAACACTATGAAACAGAGGTAGAATGGTTGATAATACAGGTACCATTGCTGAAAATCTAGTGGAAATCCGTGTTCTGCTACGTATAATCTTGTTAATATTTTGTCATTTATTCTTTACTGTGCACAATAAGCCAGAATGTGTCTCACACCAGGATTCTCAGTTAAGAAGCTGACCACTTTGTGAACAAACCTCGGGAACTGGAAGGGCTGTACTCTTGCCTTGTAGCTTGGGGTCCTTGACATGCAAAGCAGAGCAGGAAAAGCAACCAGCCAAGACCAGACATGGCAGCACAGCTTCAGAAAAGGAGAGAGCATTTGTGCTTCATGGGGATGCTATATGGATGGTCTAGCCAGGCCTAGCTGCAGGTTCCCAGCAATTCTCAGCAATTACATCCTGGAAAGAAACAGGAAATGCAACTATAGCATGTATTCTCAAAAGATTGGTAACAGTTTATAGGTCATGTAAATCAATCAGTGGGCTTCTTGCAGACTTCTTTGCACATGCAGAAGCACAGAAGGAATTCAGAGAGGTGTTTAAAAGTTTAATGTAGTCCATGAGTAACTGCTTTCCATAGAACTCTTCACAAAACCATCAGGGGACTGGTTGCCTTGTGCCTCTCAGTTGTCTGCAAACTCCAGGAGCAGTTTAGGGAACATTTTCAGATTATTCAAGAGTAAGTCTTGAGGAACAACCCAGTCCTTGGTCTAGTAATTCTATGTCTCCTTTCTACTGATAAGCCCCACCTCTGGATCCAGCACTCCAAGTGTGTATCACCAGTGCTGAGAGGAAGGATCACCTCTCTTGATCTACTTGTGTAGTTCTTCCTGTTGCAGCTCAGGATGCTGGTGACCTTTGCTACAAGCGTACATTGCTGGCTTATAGTCAACTTGGTACCTGTAAGGTTCCTTGGGGCTTTTCTGCTATCCTGCTTGGCAGCCAGCAAGCCCCTAGCCTGTTCTGGTACCTGTGGTTACTCCTCAGGTGCAGGACAACTTTATACTTTATTTCATTGAACTCATGAGATTCCTGTCAGCCATTTCTCCAGTTTTTGAAGGTCCTTCTGAGTGGCAGAAAACTTTGTTCTCTATCAGCCACTCCTCCCAGTTTTGTAGCATCTGAAAAAAAAACCCCAACTTGCTAAGGGTGCACTCTGTCCCATCCTTCATGACAACATCAAATAGCATTGTTCCCAGTATCCATCCCTGGAGTACGCTACCACTGACTGTCTGTCCTTCAGCTGACCTTTTTGCTGCTGACTACAACCCTCTGAGCCTGACAGTTCAGCCACTTTCTGTCCACTGTTCACTTATCTAGCCTGTAAGGCACAGAAAAATGTCTGTGCGAATTTCTCAGAGATGGTGTCAAAAGTCTTACTAAACTTGAGGTAAACATCCTACACTGCTCTTCCCTCGAATTTTAACGAGTTTGTATGTTTTCCTACTGCTTCAAAGATATTTCAGAAACAAGTGAGACACTATCAGAGGCAGTGGATCATAAAAGCTCGGAACCTTTACTTATACAACATCATGCCCATTGCCAGTTACTTTTACTTACCAGTAGCATACCTAGGCAAGCAAGCATGGCACTGGTTTTGGGAGACTGACTTGGCAACCTTCATCATCTAGCCTAGTTTAAAAGATGAAGCACTGTCACTGCTTTTGGCTAAACTTCTGTGACTGAGGCGTAGTCAGTGGTAAAGCTTATTCTACCACTACTCCTGAGAGACTCAGGCTTTCCCATCACCAGCAAACACTCCATTTAGCACACAGAGTTCTAGTGTCACAATGCATTAGCACAAATGTTATATGAGAAAAAAGCAGAAATCTCTCTGGAGTATGAAACATTAAGTATTTGAAAATTACAATTTAAAGAAAAAGTCTGTGAGCATACAAGTCAGACTAGACATCCACCTCAGTTCCCTTCTCCAAGGCAGCTGTACCAGAGAGATGGCAGTGTGATTAGGCTAACCAGCTCTTTGTGGTACCAACAGCTGCTATGGCCATTTGCCAGGACACCCCAAGGCTCCATTGCTTCTGAATCTGTCATTCTGTAAGCAAAACCCATGCAGCACACAAATACATGGTCACCAATGCCAACTCGGCAGACTAAGAATAGATCAGCTATGACTATGTCTACAATTTTGAATACAAGAGATTGCAAAGTATTAGGATCACACTACAGAGAGAAGAGTTGAAGAAAGGGTGGAAAACTAGGTGCAGTTCTGGGCTACTTCACCTCACAAAGTTTAACAGGGAAAGCGGCTTAGCTTCAGCATGGATGAAGCACACAGTGCAAAGACAGCTTTCCAAGCCTATAGCAAAGGGTTATGCTTAGTTTTCTGCAAGTCAGACCTCCCATGGGGAGCTGCTTTAATACACTGTGACAATGGGGGTACCAGGGCAGTCTAGCAGTCCAGTTGGGTCCAGAGAGCAGTGAAGGGCATTTTCCCCTTGTAAAAGCTGAGGTAGCCTGTTTAAAAGAAAGGTTAAAGGCAAGTATTATGTAAGTACTCAAGATGAGAGCAATTGTTCAGGAAGTCATTTCTTCCCTTGTCTTGGTTTAAAAGACAGCTGTCTGCTAGGGAAGGCAGGAGCCTTCCTTGGAATGGAAAAACTGCAACCCCTCTCCCTCTGAATTATTATAAATTTAAAATCAAGAGGCTCTCAGGCAAAGATATGGGAATAGGAATAACAGTTCTTT
>VZTZ01024352.1:230240-268896 GCA_013400955.1 Drymodes brunneopygia | reverse complement strand
ATCCAAACTCCGACATCCCTAAAGCACAGGAACATGGGTGGGTAGTGAGTGAAAGGACAGCAAATTTGCTCCAAACACAGACCCTCTTTCTGTAGGACAAAGTGTGGTGATTTTCAGGGGTTTTCTTCCCACACAAGACTTTTAAAATGGAGTCTGCTCCTGTTGAGGCACTGGAAAGTACTAAGGCCGTAACAGAGGACTTACATCACTGCTTAAGTAAGCAGGGAAGATTATTTAAGATGCTGAAGGTGAGATAATATGGTCAGAGCTTGTCTTTGCCATTGGTAAAAACATAGCATCCAATACTGAGGTGTCAGCAAGGGCTAGTGAAGGTGTGCTTACAGTATTTGCTCCTTTGGGAGCCTGGGATCATGTATAATATTACACAAGAGGAGAGAGGGCCCACGAAATCGATGTGTTGGTGTAATTTACCAAAGTGAACCAAAATACTCTTCTTTCTTGTTTACTAGGCAGTGCCATGGTAGAAAGTCACAGAGCTCCCTTGAGTATCAGCAAAAATGAAAAGAACACAAGTTAAACAGACCTATGAAGTGTTTATAAATTGAATTTATTATTAGCTTTAAAAGGCATAGCTGCTTTGTGGTAGGGCAGCTTGTCTCAGGCTTGAAGGGTTTGCTAAGCAGGGTAAGATACTGGGAAGGCAGAATGGGTTGTTATATTTTGTTTTCACTGTCAAGAAAATATTCATCACAACCTCTGTGAGAGTTTTGGTCTCAATGTGCAGAGCTCTGATCAAGAGGTAAAAACCATCACACACAGAGACTGGGAGTGCAGTGCATAAAAAATGCTTCAGTCCAAAGTAATAATGATTTAGAGTGCAGATTCTCTGCCAGGGATTGAATTTATACAGTTCAGAGAATACATGCTGACAGGATTGGTTTGACCTCAGGGAACCTGCAGTCCATGACCTTCCCTCTCTTAGGTGTAGCACTTAAGTAGAGCTCAGGTTGCCATTAGCCACAGCACCAAGATCTACACAGTTTTGGGGGAGCCAGGGTTCTGAGCAGTGTATCCAAGCAAACTGCTTGCTTTGCTGAGGGAAGATACCCAAACCTTCACCATCTACAGTTGTTGTGGCAAGGAAACCTGGTCATGTAGATGCTTTCCACACCCACCCCAAAGGTGGGAACTAGGACATCTTGGAAATTAAGCATAGACTGAAATTCTGCTAATCTTTAACATGCTCAGCTGTTTGCATGACAGCTTTGTGTGGAGCCTGTTCCCAGTGCAAACTGAAAAATTCAATATCAGTGTACTACCTGTCAGATACTCTAGCTTTCATACCACCACCTCAGTAGATGTTAACAAAGTGCACAGCCATTAGAAGGAAAAAAGTCAAGGGAAGTAACCCAAAGCCTAGAAAGACTGCTACACAAAACTGAAGAGCGTATGTTACTCTTTCTTGAGCATAGCAAAAGGCCTGATACATCAGCTCCGAGAAATAAGGATACCTGTTATCCATGCTTGGTAAAAACACAATATGTCTAAGTAATACCAGTGCTGGCTCACAGTAGCCAGTGTCTACAAAATAAGAACAAGCAAATGAAAGAATTGTCACAGCCTTCCAGGAAGCTGTCTGGTGGTTTGGTGCCACAACTCTACTGTCCATCAGCAGGAGGCACTCCAAGGGATCGGGACATTCAGTCAGAGCCCCAGATTCTGTTCAGTAGTTTCTGAATGTTAGTAATGAGTTAGAGTGTTAGTAGTTAATTTTTTTGAGGATTTATCATTCACATATGCAGAAAAGCTGTGTCTGTCACATCCATGTGCAGAATTTGGGTGATATTTTTGGGAACTGCTTTCTAATTACAAACCTAGTAAGACAGAGTTTTCAACAAAACAGACAAACAATGGTGACTGTGTGACACTGTGAATGACAGGTACCTTCTTTCTTTCCCTCTAGTCTCCCAGCAGGGTGAAAGCCAGAGACGCTTGTACAGAGAACTGCTGAGGAACTACAATCGTTTGGAACGACCTGTAGTGAATGACTCCCAACCGCTCGTAGTCGAACTCCAGCTTTCCTTGCTGCAGATAATTGACGTGGTAAGTTTCTTGCTGTTGCGTTGTCTGTGGCACCCACTCAGCATAACAAATCTGATCTCTCATCTAGGAGACATACTTTTCCTCTTTATCAGGTTATCAGGGATGAAATCAGTCTGTCTTTTACTAAGCATCCTCCCTAAATGCTGGAGTACATGCTTTGACACTTTAGAGGAGTGAATATCCTCCTAAAAGCACAGCCATTCCTGACACAACATGAGCTGCAAGGAGATTAATTATGTATTTTTTTTCCATTTCTTTTAAACAGAAAAAAGAATTCAGAAAAAGAAATCAATTAGAAGCCATGTGTTACTACAAATTATTAATGATACATTCTTCTCAGAGCTGTGTGGGATGCAATAACTCAAGACCATGTGCAGCATTCAAAGCTACCATCACTGCACTTACACTTTTTCATTAGATATTATAATGGCATTGGCCTCTTCTCCCATCGTATTTTTACCATGCATTACAGCTGAATAATTCTGCCCTGAGATGAGATTAGAAATACATAAAAGTAAAACCTGGAGGCAGAGCCCTCTAATTGTCTTGACTACAACATGCTTTTACAGAATTGGAGATTTGACCCATGGAAAATTTTAACATAATAATCCAAATCCTTTTTTTCATCATGAAGAGGCTTCTGTATGATAAACCATGAGATGTATAGACAAGATTTCTTTTATTTACATGAGAAAAACAAGGCAGGAGAACAATTTTGACCATCTGCACCCTGTCAGCAGAGCAAACAGGTGAATACACTAGTGCTCTTATCTTCATCCCACCTTTTCCATAAACAGTATTTAGAGTTGGTTTCTGATGCACTGTCACTGTCATGGAGGGAATGAGGAATAGAGAGAGAGATGTGGAAACATTTATGCAGTTGCAAAGCAAATCAACAGAAGCCTTAAATATTTAAACTTTTCAAAGCTCTCACAATCTTTCTGAAAATGTGTAGTACACCAGCTGCTCTCCCTGGAGAGGTGAGCAGGACCCTGAAGGTGTAGCCCCCCAGCATCACAGCATGCAAGTGGCAGGTCCAGTCAGCTGTGGTATTCCTTGGAGGCAGGCAGGAGCCACTCAGATAGGGTAAGCATCTTTCTGTTTTGAAATGTTACCAACTGCATTGAACTGGAAGAGAGAGGAAATCAGTACTGTCAACCAATGGCCTCTACATGAATGAAAGAGCAAAGATTTCCTGCAGCTAATTTCAAGTAAATTTCAGCAAGCAATTCTAGGTTTAGCAGAGGTGTCTCAGCTCCAAAAATCTTCCTTCAGTCCTTCTTTATCTGCAGTATTTTCAGTCAACCTAATTTGAAGGTTGGGGGTACTGAAGGGGAATCTTCAGCCATAGGGCTGTAACTGTACATTTTCAAAGTCAGGAGGAGTTACATAAAACAATTTTTCAACTGTGTTTCACATTCATATATGAAACCCAACCTTTCAGGAAATTGGTAATTTTTTAAAGGACTTTATCTACATTAGGTCAATGTCAATTACAAGAAATTTAGTTCCAGTGTTCCCTTTTGGTTGTCCACAATAGGAAATAGGTATGCTAGATGTCCAAACCTTTCAGAAATGAAGCTTTTCTTGCCTCCATCTCTGCACCCAGTACAGATGCTAGATGTTAATCTGTTTTAATTAGAATTAATGACCTGTCCCAGGCTTGTGGTCTTGCAAACTGCATTCAAAGCGTTTTGAAAAACATCCAGACTTACCTGAAATGTTTATCTTGGGTGATGTGAAAAGGTACCTGTCTCCTCAGTGGAAGACAGAAAACAACTTAGCAGTTGAATTCCTTTAGTAAAACTGTCATTGTGGTATCAACAAGTGGCTAAACCACCAGCCTGAAAATGCACAAAACACTGATCCCCTGGTTTCTTAAATCGGGAATCAATGCAGAAATATGCCAGTAACAAGCACTGTACTTGTGAGCCTCTCATCCTCCATTGCTGGCTGGACAGACATCTGGCAGCATCTGTCTGTTCCAGCTGCTGAAGTAAATGTCTGTTTAAAAGGAAGTTCATTATAGCTACAGTGATGTAAAGAGAAGCAGTCAAGCTACAAGGGAGAGGTAACCTCTGTCAGCTGAGACACCCCGAGGCAAACCCAGTGGCCATCTCTGTTCAGTCAGATGGGAGTCTGGGGCTGTGTCCACTCTGCCTCCTCAGCTGCCCTGCCTGGCAGGAGACAAAGCAGCTGGTGCACAGCTCTCCACTTGGGGCAGAGGATAGACAGCATCACAGTATTGGCAATGGTGTATGCATTAACAAAGTGAAAAGCTGCTCTTTCTGAGGACTTGTGTGTCCAGCGTGGTCCATTACCATAAAAGAGCAAGGTGCTAGGCAGGGTCACAGCATGAGGGCACTTTTTACACCATACTCCCTGGGGGGAAAACAAGCACTCCATGCTCAGTGAAGTGTAATGTGCCAAGGCATACTACAGCATTGCTGGACTCACTGAGGTACTTTGCAAGCAGTCACTGCAATGGGCATGAGACAGTGGACCCTGTTCTAGTTTCCCTGCAGGAGAAAACAGTGTGAAGAAGGTGAAAACAAATCTCCTGTTTAATTGTTGCATGGAAGTGAGAAGGAATCTGCCACTGATACGCAAAAAATCTTGTGCCTTACCCATGCCAAGACCTGGCATCATATCTAAAGCACTTCTATCTGGGACAGGTTCCATGACATGCCTCCATAAGTCTGTTTCCTACACATACTGTATTAAAATGTAATGTTTCCTAAATTCATCTTCTGCAGACTGCCTGCTGAGAACAGCATTGGTGACAATCTAGTTGCACTCTGCTACATAGAGAAAAAAGACTGCTCTGAGATCACTGCGGTTTTCCAAGCAGTAGTACAAATAAATACTTAAAATCTCACCTCCTCTTCTTAAAACCATTCAAAAAAAATTTCAAAGTATGACAGCTTTGGATTAGATTTTCTGCTTCTACTTGCATGTATTTGCCTACACAGGATATGTGTGGTTTTTAGGATTCAAAGCCAGCCCCCATACTGAAAGCTGAGAGGAACATGTTCTCTGCTTGTCACAGCTGTGGTAGACAAATGCAAATGAAGGACTTTAGGGTTCGGACTTTTTCCTAAAATTATATTAATTTGTAACAACAGCCATGACAAGCCCATCACATTCATGAAACAAACTAGCAGAAAGAGGGACAGTTACAGCCCCTGTTTAACAGCAGGGTTCAGTTCAGTTTGTCTTGTCCTCTGTGTGTAAGGACAACTTCACGCTGAGCTGTCTCATGTGTATGCTATTTCTAAGGATCACTTTTGCCTGAAGCCTGACCCCCAGGCATTCCCTGTGCATCAGAAGGGCATTGGCTGGTGATCTCTCCCATAAAACACTCTCAGGCACTGCCAAGCCCTGCCCACCCAAGCAAGGGTAGACATCCAAAAGTACTTGGAACAAAAATTCTCTTCTTATTTTGTCTTAGAGTCCAGTCAGTTGATGAGGCTAGAGTAATTAAGAAATGAGGCATGACATTTTCTGCAGCAGAGGAAATGCAAGCGTTTTCCTTTGGTACAATGTGAAAGGATCCTGCTAGGTGGAAACTATCTGTCATCATGAATGATAGTTTTCACTGCTCATGTTGGCATTTGTAGGTGACCTTATCTGAAGGGGTATATATGTGGTTGCACTGTTGAGTTATTAAAAAAACAATACAGCTTTTGAGGTCCCTGAATATGGTGGAGTCCTGTAGTACTTTTCTTCTCCATGTTCAGCCTTCCAGCTGCCACTATCAGAGGTTGTAACGACAAAAAAAGGGACTGCAAGTGACCAGTGGGAAGCCACGAGAGTGCGGAAAAGAATCCCCAACAATTCATGAGTCATTTTGCACTTCCAGAATGCAAAAAAGACATCATTTTCCTGTACTTTGGCCTGCAAAACAAATGCTGTATCTGGAAAATTTTATTATGGGCTGTTTTGATTCAACTGTACAGTGTGTAAAATGATTGTACATCCTAGGGACTGCAGGATTATCCTGAGCCTAATCACATGCTTGCAAACAATCTCACTTTTAAACTGCAGATGTTGTTGCTACAGTGTGTCAAAGATCTCTGCATTTTTGGAAAGCAGCAAGACAAGGTAATGTAAGAGTTTAGTAGGACAACAAAAACAAAGATTCACTTAGGGTTTTTTTTTCTGGAAACTGGGTCTGTGCCTTGCTATTCACAGAAAACAAGAGAAAAGGTCCTCACGTACTTTCACTGAGCACTCAGGTGCAGTCGCTTATCACTGTAAGCTAAGTAGCATAGATATTTTTGTGTTCTGTACCCAGAACTTGTAGAAATGTTGGATTCAAACTTAAGCTTTCACTAGTTTCCCCTAAATCAATGACTACAGCCCTGAAGGAGTTGGGGTTTTTTGTTATTTTGGGTTGGTTTGTGGGGTTTTTTTAGGAAGTATTTGGTAAGAGAACAACTATGAAATGCAGGCATCTGTTGACATGGAAGCTGCCTTCGCCAGCCTGCTCACTTCTCAGATGATCTGCTCATCAAATAATAGCACTGTTGTACTCAGTCCTCAGGACCTCAGACCTTTTTGCTGGGGAGTTCTCTATTTGAGTGAGAATTGCCAAAGCTAGAGGCTGCCTGTCAGTATCCTGTGTCAGAAGTTAAAGATGAGAAAGCAGGAAGGGAGGATATGCCTAGCCTTGGGGTGCATCCTGTCTGACACAGCCCTTCTACTGTTGGGTTTTTCACAAAATCTCTATCAGATCTGAATGCCTTTAGCAGTTGATATCCTTGTTTTTAAATTATTCTGTTTCATAAGATTTGTAGTGCTGGTTCTGCAGGGGTATTGAAAGGCCAGAAAGTTCAAAGTTTATTTTCTAGCTCTAATTCACCTCTTCCTTCATAAACTGACCTTATAGTATCTAGGTCATTCCCTCCCACCTTTCATTCCAGCATTCTCACGCATACAAAAATCTATGCTGGGAGTTATGCAGTAAACCCAGAACAACAGACAAGTGATTCAAGGAAACAAATAAAAATGTGTATTGCACATAAGCACCTGTTCATTTGTTATTCCAAATATAGTATTAGTATTTACTAGATTAAACCATAATCCCTATAGTACATCCTGTACAAATCTCTTACAGATAGATATATTCAACAAAGCAAGCTTTACCATTCAGTTGACTCTTTCAGCCCATCTAGATTAAAGTATCTTTTTTTCTTTCCTAATAATGCCTTTGTATTTATTTGTGGGCTTCCTGCACAGCTTTTGTGAGTGATATTTACTTTTTCTCCTTGAAAGACCTACTCTACCAAACCACTTGTCTTTCTCAAAAGTTTTTTTTCACTCTCATCTTGCAAGAGCCAATTCAATGAGACCAGAGCAGCAAGGCTGATGCAAAATGGTGCAGCTGAGAAGAAAAACACACTGGACACCAATATAAAACCTGAAAATCAATTCGTGATCATTATCACTAAAAGTCCAGACAGAAAAATTACAGAAAGGATTCTAGACCAACAGATTCATTAGAGTTAAATCCCAAAATCTCTCTCTTGGTCACAGAATTCACTTAGTGTGACAAGTTTTCAACTCCAGGAAGAAAAAATAAAATTCCTCTCCATTAGCATGGGAGGATATTGAAAATTGGGAAATTCAGGGCTAATTGAGCTATGAATTATTATTTTGGCTGTCTCCTATGTGCCAGACATTTTCAAAATGCCAGTCTCACTAAACCAATTAAACATGCAACATGTGAATTTGCTAGCACAATGAAGTTAAGCACCATGAGTAGTATGGCTTCCTGACCAATACTACTTGGACACGCTTGTATGAGACATTATGATGGAGCTTTAATTACCTGAGCCTTACTGGCATCTTTTTATTTTGTATGACTTCTGCCCCACTCAGCACAGGGTGGAGGCAGCTCACTTAGTGAGCAGCAATTCCATGGTCTGTTTTCTTTCAGTGTCCAAGTCCCCCAAGCTGTACTTAGTAGCAGTGGCTCTAGCAAAAGAAAGGCTGATTTCCTTCTGAGATTTTTAGTTGTGGTCATCCAGCTTGGGCATTTCATGATAATTAATCAGTTTTCTGTCTGACTGGTGAAAAGACTGTATTCTGTTGTTTCTAGATGTGGGAATTTAGATCTTGAGCTCATGCATATTCCTTAATTTTGGGTAACTAATCCAAAACATCAAGGATTTAAAATAAAACAGTTAAGCCAAAGCAGTTGGGGTAGCCTTGAACCTAGTATGGTTCTTAGTTTCTGAGTTCTCCAAGGGTAAGTCCTGACAGTGAGTTCATCTCCTGAGGAAAAACCTTTCCTCCCATTTTCTATCCCTCATCACAGGCTTTAAGAGCTCACTTGAGTTTTGGAACATAACTACATCCCCTTATTTTTTGCTGTGCTGTCACAGCAGCATGCAAATATAGGAAGAAAAAGCAAAGGCAACCTTGCAGATAGACTCAGTGTGATGAGTACTCAGGGTTGGCTTTCTCAAGCATCCTCCTACTGTTTTTCTTGTGATTTCAAATGCTGAAAAGGACAATTAATAGTTAATATCCTGAAATAACAATTTGTGTCTAGTCCTGTTTGTTGAAGCACCTGCCAACCGTGCACAAAATACATGGAAGGCTATTTCAGGAGGAGATATCCACCTTGGAGAATATAAAAGCCACCTACATGCTATGTGTGGATGATTTGGGATTTTAATGGAGGACTGACTGCTTTTGTATGGTGACATAACACCCTTTCGCCCAGGAACGAAGCAGGTATGTCAGTTTATCCAAGTGGTCAGAGAGCAGCACTGTGCTGGAAGGCCATGTGAAGCCCTCTGACCCGGCTTCTGGCATTTCAATGAGAAGTATGTTTGAAAGAGTGGGACAAAACTGGTGCCTACACTCTTCCCAGGATTCCAGAGAACTGTGGGGACAGGGAGGCCTGTGATTTGCGGGTCTTTGTGGAGGAACTTGAAGTCAAACAGTCTCAAGACTAGTGTTGGAGTCTGCATTGTGTCACAGTTCACAGGAGTCCCGATCTTCAGGGACTAGTGCAAAGCTACAACCTAGAAAAATAAAATTAGTTTCCTAGGTCAAGAACCCACAGCCCCAGGCAGTAGTTAAAAGTCATGTTGCATGTGCAGGGCAAGAACAAGACTGCGTTTTTTCAGAACAATGGAAGTTGGAAAATTGGAAAATACTGGGGGCAAAGGCAAATAAGATATCAATCAAGTAGGCTTACGAGTCTCTCAGTCACCAGTTGTGCCAGTGAGTGGGAGGGGCTGCCTACTCTGAAGCCCTGACTGGCAACAGAAACTGGCATTTTTTCCCTAATTTCTTACTCCCATTCTCACCTTTGGGAAATGCATGGGTTCAGTACTTGCTGCAGCAGCTTTTGTATCCAGGCCTTTGCATTTAACATCTATACTTGGTTGGTCTCTGACATTAGACAGGGAGCTAAGGCTTTCCCAAGGAATACCTCTTGAAGACTTTGATAACTATGCATTATATAGCCTAAGGAATATGGCTGGCATCCCTGTGTTTGCAGGCTTCTCTGGCACAGTCCCTCTTTCAGTGCTGTGCTTCTCCCAGTACAAGGTTCTCTTAAACTCTCCACTCTCACCACAAGTGATTGCTCTTGGCTCAGAGGCTTGCAAGGGGAGGAATGTGATCTGACAGTGGCCAAAACCTCCAATATGTAAAGTTTCTGTCTCAAAAGCAAGTGAATAGACTCTGCTGAAAGCAGCAGGTACAGACACAATGGGACTCCCCCAAAATGCTGTTCTGGGGAAAGAAGAATCTGGGTTGGTAAAGACAGTGGGACCACACAGGCCATACTGCCCTTGTAGTAGCTGCTACACAGTGGAAAGACCAAAGGCAGATTGCACTTCTTGCCCACAGTGAAAGAACACATACATCTACTAGACAGGAGGGGTCCAAGAAAGGCATGACATCAAGGAGAAGCCAGTGGCATCAGATGGGATTCAACCCTAGATGAAAAACACTTATGAGACATCACCTCCAACCATTCATAGGAGAACATTCTGAGCAACAAAGGTGTTCAGCTATGAGCGCTTGCCTAGATGTATCTTCATTCTGATGGGCAACAAAATACCCCACAGGTGTTCTTTTGTTATTCCTTTGTATTTTTATACATCTCCCCATTCTTTCACCTTGACTTTGGGCCTTCTTTTCTGATTTCCATCTTCCTCCTGAGTGTGCGTTGTTAAAGAGATTGAGACAAAGTATTTAGACTTTAGGTATCCCTACTTAATAGATGTTACCATGGCAAGGTTTATTCCGGCTTTTTAATGAGACCCCTGAAATACAAAGGCTGTCCAGTGATACTTCCTTGAATGTTTCCAAGGCAACCTGGGCACTCCTCAGAATTACTGCTTCTGTGATCCTTCAACCATTCAATGCATTTGAGCATTTGAGAGTTTTAGATAATCAGCTGAAGATTGTGGGCAGATTGGTGGTTCAGAAATGGAAAGGAGTGCCTGTACAGTCGTAGACTGAGCATACCAGCATTTGAAAGCTTGGTCAATTCCTTTGGATATTTTGAATAAGATCCCACTCAAAGATCTGTGTCTCTGCTAACAAAACTTTCCAAGTCTCCATGTCAATGTCTTCATGTCACTTGACTGTTTCCCTCCTTGTCTTCAGATCTTCAGATCAGGTACAAAAACAGTGGGAAAAAGAATTTTAAAATTAACCAAAGTAGTTCCAAAGTAGTCACACATGATCTCTATAGAGTTGCCTATTAGAGTTAAGCATTACCTATTCAGTTTGGGACTTTTCTGATCATTGTCTTGAAATAACTCAGTGGCTGATTCAACTCCCACTTCTGTGGCTCTGTGAGAGGGCAAGAATTAATGACTCCTGCTGGTCACCTGGTAACAAATGCTTTGCTACAAAGATATCATGTAATCATATGATGTGACTACTCAACCAGGAAGGGCTTTGGGTTTTTTGGTCCAGGTGATATGACCCAGGTAATTATGTGGCTAAGGGCAGTTATATTTTATTTAGATGTTGACCTGGCAAGGGAGAATCTATTGACAAGCCGTGGTGCACAAATTGGGCAGATGCATGTACATTGTAAGCTCTGAATTTAGGGCAGGGAAAAGAAAACCAAACTAAAACCTTCACATGTCACAGCATGCGTACCAGAACAAACTAAACTGTCACTTTCCATGGGTCAAAGGTGGCTGAAGGAATAAGCAGATATCCAGGGCAGAGGATTAACTGGAGTCACACTGGAGATAGAAAGGGGAGACAATGACCCAGATAAACACAGGGAGGATTTAGAGAACAAGTGTGCTCACTAGTGACCACAGCTTTTCCAGCATTTTTAAGTACCAGGAGCAAAATGATTTGTCTGAGCTGAACATTTGCAAACCAGGAGAACTGTCAGGGGAGTGATGGAAAAGCACTTCTGGGAACTGATCATTTTCAGCCTCACCCAGAATCTTTGCAGGGCGGCTTTCAACGCTTTGCTTCACAGAAAAATGGGAGCTGAGAGCTGGCCCAATGCAGAGGGAAGGTCATCCCCAAGGCTGACAATGCCAAGAGAGGAATCTTCATCAGAAAAAGCATGTGATAGATCATTCATGTTTTTTCCTGAGAGGAAAGGCATCCTCTCAACTAACCATCAAATTCCTCTCTATAAACCAATGACAGAGAATGAGGGAACTGCCTCCAGAACTTCCCAAGCTCAATAATTAGCTTTTACTTAGGCAAAACTAAGTGACCAGTGATCTCCTGAGATAGAGTGAATTACACATGTTCTCCAGGTTGTTTGTGTCTATGTAGCAGAAAACTACAGTCCCTTCTGTGCCAAGGTATTTTAGAGGTGCATACAGCACACAGGAAGTGATGAAGATGGCAGCAGCTGTAATTCTTCTGCAGCTCTGGAAAGGCAAGGCAAACAGCCCATTGCAAAGGCCAAAGTATTTCCTTACAGAATGCAAAGCTACGTGGCTTGGTAAATCACCAGAAAGATGGAAAGCTCCATAAACACCTCAGCTCTTAAATGCCTCTTGCTCCAACAGGCAGTGGATTCATACTCAAGGTTCCCATAGCCCTCATCTCCCTGGCAGCCCCAGCAGAGCTACACCTGCACAAATGCCTGCCCAGTGTAAAGTCAGCTTTCTTGTTTCTGCAAACCAGTCACTTCTGGATCTTTTCAGATCCTTGTCTGAAAAATATTTTGTTCTGTCGTGCAATAAGAAGGACCTATCAGGCTGCATCTGTTGACCAGCGCTGCATATGGAAGCATTTTCTGTGTTTTGCCAAAATGTTAAATGCCATTTAAGAGCTCAGCAGCCTGAAGTCAAGGATGAGAATGGTCTCTGAATGGCCACAAAAACATCCTGAGGGGACTTTTTTTTCATCTGAGCTAAGAGAGACATAAGCAGCCCAAAGCCCTAGTCAGACCTTGTGTTTTTGCTGCTATCTAAACACAATACAAGGAAGACCATCGTTACTCTCTAGATAAGTATCAGGTAAGGACAACAAACTGTTTTGTGAAATGCAGAAGTCAGCCCTAGTTGTCTTCCTTTGCAAGCTGTCACGTATAAACTTACTGTGCCAGACAAAAATGAGTTTCCTTGTAAATCAGAGCCATATATGAAAGGCTCCTGATGGAAGGCATCTACACGTGCTGGAAACCCTCAGCCTCACACATGTACATTGGACTTTAATGTGTTCCCATGTGGCTTACATAGGTAGATGACAAAATGAGGAATGTCCCCTCTTCCCCTTCCCCATAGGTTTCAGTGTAGGTGGAGAAAATCCTTAACTTTGTGCAGCATTGGCTGACTGTTACTGACCATGTTTTTAATCATGGAGCTTGAAAGCTCCTTTAACACAGAAAGTCTTGGTTAGGAGGACATGTGCAGCTTCCAAGTATAAAGCATTATTTGGCTAACAATACAAAATGTTGTTAGGATTGATGTGCAGTTCAGATGACCATCATGCTCCTCAGCTCTACAGGACACATCAGGAGTCATTGGTGGCCAGGAATGCATCAGTCAGATGGGTTGGTTTGGCCCCTCAGGACCCCTGGGACACAACATCTGTGTGCTGGGTTGCTTTCATTTCCCTGGTCAGTGGACACAGATCCCTCTGATGACTCTATCAACTACCAACTCTGGGGTTATTCTTTACTTTAGGATTTTATTTTTCAAGATGGTGTTTCAATCCTTCAGCATCTAAAAAACTTGTCTCAACAAGCCCAGTCCTTCTCTTATTTTTCTGCAGATTTTCTTACAATTGCTTCAACCACAGCAACCAAGGGAACAAAAGGGGGTGCAGATGGACCAGGCCACTGGAGGTGGGTTGTAGTTTGCACAGAGAGAGGTGTACATTTGCTGGAGCAGCAGAGAGGAAAAAGGGAAATGTATTAACAGTATAACAATACATACAGCATTTGTGTCCTTTTTGCCAAGTGATAGCTTTTGCCCAAGTTCAACCCTTCCTTTCCCTTAGCCAGAGCTAAGTTACATAGCACTGACACTCAGAAAGAACAGCACTTTCGGAATTATTTCACCATTGCTTTGCAGTGGCAGCAAATACAACATAAAATCTCTCCAACTATGACACGCAGCGTGGTACTGGAAAACATCTTGTTTTGAGCAAGTAGTTGGAAGGTAAAACTTAGTAAGGAGTTCATCCCCAGAAAAATAAGAGAAATCATCTGTTACTTTCCTTTCTATTGTTGATCAGTTATGATAAACACAGGGAGTCTGTAGATTTAAAGGATAATTAAAAAATCACTATTGTCTGGGCCAAATAACAGTGTTCTAGTGAGCTCACAGTCTACTCCACAGAGTTTGGTGTATGTACCACAAGAGTCTGGATTCTTTAAAAGACACAGAAACTATTCCACCTCTAAGCAAACTGTTTCATCCCTTTTTCTCCTGTCTTTTCTTTCCTTCCCCTTTTGTTCAAAGGATGAAAAGAATCAAGTGTTGATCACCAATGCTTGGCTGCAGATGGTGAGTAACTTCTGCCAGTAAAGTAAAGAAACTGTCTAATTGAAAACTACTGAGTGTGATTTCTTAGCTGAAAAGCAAGACTATCTTATAGCCTGTGTATAATGTAATACAAGCAGGCATTTTGAGTCCTTTAAAATTTCTCTAGTGCTCCTTTTAACATTGAAAATTAAATTCAGGAGACTACACTAATCCTTTGGACAGACCCGTTGACCTTTGGAGGATGAAGCCAACTGCATTGTTTAGCCAGTGGATGTAGGGATCTAGTAACAAAGAGCCCAGAGTTAGAGTCCCATCATAGCTAAGAAGAGAATCTTCAAGGGGCTCAAGGCCCTCTCCGTAACCAGTGATGGGAACTTATGAATGAGCCAGACAACCAGTAAGACCCAGGCAACCTGCACTTGCCACTTCTGGGAAAATCTCACCTCTGCCTGAAACCTGCCCCTGAACACAAAAGTGGTCACTGGGCCACGAGGAGACCATTCATAGTGGGTGGTGGGGTGTCCAGGGACCACAGAGGGCTGCATTTGCTGGCTGGCAAAACCTAGGCACCTCTCTGGAATATTGCCTTCCCTCGTTCTTTACAAACCTCTTCCATAAACATTCCTCCTCCCTCTTCTAAAACCTGCTCTGCCTGAGGATTCACCTGCACCGCTCACACAGGATAAGCAAAACTGACCTTCACTAAGGGAAGGGACCTCCTTTGCCGGAGGGAGTTTCCCATCAGGTCTGCCCGGCTGCCTGTGGTGAAGGATACAGTGTTTTCTTATGCTCTGAAAACAGATCTCCTTAAGGGCTTGTGCTCAGGAAAGAAGCAGTTCATGAAAGAAAAACCAGTGGGAGACTTGATTTATTAAACTAATTCTGCTTTGACTTCACAGCGAAACACTATCTCATATTAATATGTTCCACTGAACAGGCTGTTTCTTCCTCAGCTACTTGCTGGGATTTGCAGCAGAAATGAGCGTTCTTGTATTGCAGAAACTAACCCAGACAAACGTATATGAATACAAGATTGTTAGGTCAGAGGCTGTGGGTGTCCTGTCCCTTGAAGAGATGTTCTTCAGGTATAGCATTGATAAGGATTTCCCTTGCACTCCCACTGAGCTTCATTGTAAGTCAGAAGGTTCTTCCCAAAAGCTGTTCCTGCACCTTTCTCGAATTAACTGTGTTGAGGCGGAGGAGAAGGGATCAGAAACAACCCCTTGGCATATAAGGCTCACATGCCTACCTCTCATAGCAAGGTGGTTAGTAAAAGAGTCACCCAACCTTTGTAAAAGATTAAATTATTTCCATCCCATGGGAACTCTCAGATTATGATCTACCTACCATCCACCTACCACTGACCACCTGAAAAACCACTTCACCTCAGAACCAGCATACCTCATGGAGGTGCCTACTGCCAGTGGTTCTGCCAGTCCACCAGGAAAGGTTTGGGATGCCTGGCTTCAGGCCACAAGATGAAGAACTAGACACTATTGTCAGTAGTCACACTGTTATTTTCTCTATATATGACAGCCTTTCTTAATAATTAAAGCTGAGCATTAAGCTATTATCATATTGCTGCTGTTGCTACTGGCAAAATCTATTCTGTCCCCATAATATTCCAGAGAATTTAGAAGACTTTTACAAGCTCGTATAATCTGATGTATGTGTTTGCCAACAGTCCTGGATTGATGTTTACTTGTCTTGGGATCAGTATGAATACCCAGGAGTGCAGAACTTGCGATTTCCTGCCAACCAGATTTGGGTACCAGACATTCTTCTGTATAACAGGTAAGCAAGATGTGAAATGGGCGGTAGGAGACTAGAACTAGGTGCTGAAAATCAGCCATGCCTGACTGATACTATGGCCTTTTACCCTCTATGGATTTGGCTCTTACTGTTAAAGAGTAACAAAAACAAGCAAGGATCAGCTCACAGATTTTTCTAATAGCCAGTCTGACTCTTCCTTGCTGTAGTTCTGCAGATATCTTCAACTTTTTCTCAGTGAATACAGAGAGAAAATTATCTCTAGTCTTTTGAAAATTACTGTACCTCCAGAACTATTGTCCTGTATTTGCCATAGCGTTTCTGATTGAAGTAAACAAATGGATTTCCTTCTCACGTTCATTACCATGTATTTTATAAGCCTCTCTGCCATTCTTCTTCTACTCTGAACTTTCTCTTATCTGTTTTTCCTTCTCCAGAGATGAATCTAGCTCTCTAGACAGCATTTCTGCAGTGCTGAATGAAGTGGAAGCTCTCTAGACAGCTGTTTCCTTAATGCTTTCCAGGAGGAGGGGATTTGGGGTTTTCTCTAATAATATCTTAATTCTGGACTTATTTTTCATTTATTGCAAACCCCAGATGTTGTTGTTCAGCTCTGCCATCTTACTAGATTTTCCCTGTTATGTCTTTCTCTGACAGTTTCAGGGTAATACTTTCTAATTACTCATATTAAATTTCATTTTGTTAGTTTCCAGAGTTCACCATGATCCATCTTCCATTCCAAACCCTCACTAGAAGATATCCAAAGGAGGCTTGGAGAGACCTAGATTGTTTAAGTGTTCTTCTTTACTTCAGTTTTTCTTCTTACTGTCTCTAAAGAGAAGGTATACAACTTGATCCATATTACTGTAGTTTATAAGAGCATGCTGAAATTCAGATAGATCACCAGCCTCCTCTTAGTGAGAAAAATAGATTGATTTGATGTAGTTGGCTCTTCATAAATCTGTGCCAGATGTTTCACCCCATTTTATTTGAAGTTAGGCTGATGTATCTGTAATTTCACCTTTTAAAAGAAGTCCGAATTCTCTTTGATCTCCCTTAATTCACCATGCCCTTCCCTCTTCTCCACAAGCTCTCACAGATAATTGTTAATGCTTCAGAGGGTTTTTCAGCCAGTCCTTTCAGTTCTCAAGAGTAAATTCCATCAGCTCTGCTGAATAGAATCTGCCTTATCTACATTTTGTTAACCTGTTCATCCCCTGTTCCGCCAAGGACTCCTGCCACTGTGTGAGAATTAATTGCAAAGAGTGAAGCACACAGGGTGCAGGATACTGCAGCTATCTGCACGCTGTTGACTTTTTCCCATCCATAGCAAATGATGGATCAATCTGATCCTTTGTCTTTGGCTTGTCCCCTTGTATTTATAAAATCCTTTTTTGTTGCTTTTTAGATCCTTGATAATTATCAGTCATTCTGGACTTAGACTTTTCAGTGTCATCCCCTTTGTTTTGTGTTAAGGACAATACTGAGGACTGAGGAGTCAAGATAAAGATATGGATAAAGAGCAGATCAGAAGAGTCCTGAAGACTCTGAAGTTTTTAAATCTAGTTGAAAGACAGGATATGTAGGATGGTGTAGTCATGCAATACAGACCAGGACATAGCCACTACAGGCAAGGCTCTACAAGCCAGTTGATCCCTCTGGAACAAGCTCCCAGGCCTACTCCTTTGAAGTATCACATCCTTGTCTGGCTCATTACTCATTTAATTTTCTCGGAATTGTTGGAATAGTAAAGAAATTCCCTTTCCTTGGTCCCTTTTGCTCTTGGTGTCTCAATGAATCTACTTCTACAAGCCCCTAAAATAACTTCTCTCCAGTGGTTTTTTCCAATGCTAGAAGCAAACTCTTGTTCTCTCTGCATCTCAGGAGACTGCAGAATTGTTACATCAGGCCACCATTGCTGTTACAGCAGATATCTGGGTAAGGTAACAGATAACTTGATTTATGTGTTGAGCTGCCTCATTTTGACGGGTGCCCTAGAAAAGCCTCATTGTCTAGTTTTTGGATACAGCTAATGTGACGCTTTTGCTTCTTTTCCTTCTGCCTTTGTTCTGAGAGATGCAACATTCTGCCCCTCAGTTCCTTGAGGACATTGCAGCATGCAAGCAGCCTGCCCAGGTGCAGACCAATAGTAACCATGAGAAGCTGAGATATTAGTCAAGGGCAGACTCTTCACCCAGAAGTGGGAACTTAATTCAGCCAAAAAGTTATTTTTATGTAGACAGTTACATCTTTACACACGCATCAGGTTGCTTTTTCTTTGTTTTCTTTGTGTTACAGTGCAGATGAAAGGTTTGATGCAACATTTCACACGAATGTGCTGGTGAACTACTCTGGATCCTGCCAATATATTCCTCCAGGTAGGGCACAGAGAGTATTTGATTACTTCTAATCAAATAATTTCAAGGAGGTTTCCTTCATGAATGAAACCAAGGTGTTTAAAAGCCATCTGTGGAATTTTGCAACCTGTCTAATAATGGGACAGACCCACTAAGAAAATTTAAGTCCATTACCAGTAGTGTATTTCCACTTTACAAATCAGTAAAATGTTCTCCTGAGCAGTTTGCTTAGAACTTCCAGAGGCCCACCTAAGGTGTCATCCAAAGTACAGTGGTGTGCACCATGTCATCATGTGCCATGTGCAGTCCAGCTAGGTCTTTGCTGTGTGGAGAGGTGTGTGAGCAGAGGAGACCCCAAGAGCAGCTCTTGCTCAGCATTGAAGCCCTTGCTGCCAGGCTGAGGCTACAAATCCAGGTGAAAAGACAAACTAGGATTGGTCTCAGCCAGCTGGCCCCAATTCTCAGTCTCTTTTCACCTGTGTTGCTGATTCCCTGCCTGCATGGTATAGCAGCCAGGACTCACCAGCAAACACACAGGCTATCCCACAGTTGCTCACTGTGGTGAACAAAAAATTCCTAAACTTTGTGTCATAGCCTAGCATTGTCCCCAAGGCAGGTTCACAGGGCCCAGTGGGGATCAGCAAGGACTTCCCTGATGGCTGCTCCACTGTTGTTCCTACCCATCATACCCCTTAAAGCATCCCAGAACATGAACTAGACACATCCAGAGTTAAATTCACTTACCACACAGATGATAAAGGCCAGCACTGAGCAAGGTTTAGCACAACAATGTATTTTCAAGGGACTGTGGATCTAAGGCAGGGCCTGACCAGGAACTCCTGTCAAAGAGCTGGTGGCAGTACAGAAAGCCCCTGGGACATACTCTTTGCTCCTGTTAGACCAAGCAACACTGCCTGTAATCAGCTGGGGCCAGCTGGCACTGGGAGACAGGCTGGACTGCTCCTGGGTGGCCACAGTGTCCCAGACAACTTGCCTCAAGGATGCAGTGAGAGGGATCTTCACTGGTGGAGGAAGAGAGGTTATTCCACTCATGGCAGCATCTTCCATCTGCAGTACTCATTTGGTTACCCCATGACTGTATCACACAGAATTTTTGAAGAGGAAACTTGCTCACAATCAGAGACAGATAAGGGTAAGATGAAATGTACCCTGCTCATGCCTGATTGTGACTGATTTCTGTCTACAGGCATTTTGAAGAGCACATGTTACATTGATGTCCGCTGGTTCCCCTTTGATGTGCAGAAGTGTGATTTGAAGTTTGGCTCCTGGACTCACAGTGGCTGGTTGATTGACCTGCAGATGCTCGAGGCTGATATTTCCAACTACATCTCAAACGGAGAATGGGATTTAGTGGGTAAATTGGCCAATTTATAAATTTTCAATAGTCTAATTTTCAAAGGCAAACCTCAAATATATTGAAATAATCAATCAATTGGACATGAAATACAGATAATAAAAATACAGATGTAAGAAGTAGAAGCAAAAAAAGAGGAAAAAAATCATAAATCAGAGACAGCCTTTCAGCAACGTTCACTGAACTGTGTCTGAAAACACTGTGTTCTGAAGTAATTGCCTGCCACTGAGTACATAAATGAAAGCTACTAGTCCTGACACATCTGAGCAGTTTGTCAGTACTAAACTTGGATGTGTCTCATGTAGGTGCATGGAACACTACTGTCACATTTACTCTAACACATCAGCAAAATTAATTGGTGTAAAAAGTATTTCAGCAAAACTTCTACATAAATGGATCTTTCTCACCCAGAAAAGCATCTAAGTATCTACCAGTTCATAAAACCCGCAGATTATTATGTCTCACTTCCATGCTTTTTACATGCTTCCATGCCTGTATTTTCAAAAGAACTTATGCCCAGAATTAGTTATTCAGAGTGAGTTTCTAGTGAGTTATTTTGTACTCATTTATGTAGCTGTAAGTCACAAGCAGTATTAAGGAAATTGATGGAACGTAGACAGCTGCAAGGAGAGGTTGCAAAAAAGACATTTTATCTTCCAGTCTGGATATGCAGGAAATAACTGCTCTGACCAACTGCATGCAGTACTTTTACCATTCAGGGCATTGGAGAAATTATATTCAGTTTTATGAGAAGCCAGAAGACTCCATAGTGAAGTCCTCCTGAAATCCAGCTATTTCAGAGCAATCCTCCCTGTCCAGTGCTCCTTTATAGTGGGTATTTTTGTCCAATAACTTTGCATATCTGATTAAGAGTCTGTAGTTTATCTGCCTTCAACCCTGACCGAGTAGAATAAAACAGGGACTTATTTAGCTCATGGAGGAAAAGCATTAAGTAGCACCTCAGGCAAGCCATGGCTATATCCTTTAAGAAAACTTTGCTAAGCCCTTGCCAAAATGCACACATTGTCACATCATCTGTTATGTCCACAGAAGCAAAAGGGAAGCGAGCAATTTTGGCGTGAAAGATACAAGGTGCTGAGTTCTTCCAGCTCTCCTGACATTTCCAGTGCTGCTGCAGTCCCCATCATGCAGCACGTCAAGCAATCTGTTGCAGTATAATCACCGTGGGCAACCCTGCAGTACAACTATATTGGACAGCTATGTCTCTTAACCTTCAGATATGACTTTGAGCTTAACTTGGCATCCTTTTCAAAATTGAGCCATACCCTGTCTGTTTTTCCTGAGGAAAAAAAAAGAGCAAGTATGTTTAGAGGATCACAGAAAAGTAAGAAGCAGTGGCACTTGTCACACAGAAAATCTGCTGCATGTGTTAGTGAATATCACATCAACAGTATGTTACCATTCACAGAATGTAGGAAGGCAGAAAGCACATTTTCCTTCTAGAGGTTGTGATGCCCAAGACTGTTTTGTTCTGGCCCAGATGAGCTTTATTATCTAAGTCAGGTTCAAGTGACTCAGATGGCATGAAAGTAAACGCTTGAAAACACAGAAGGTGGACTAGGAACAGCAGAGGTGGCACACATTGGCTCATAAACCATCACTTCTCGGTCCAGTCCAGGGAGGTAACTGGGAGTCCTGCACTTCTCCCCACTGCTCTCATCACCCTCTCTGTAGGTGTCCCAGGGAAGAGGAATGAGATGTACTATGAATGCTGCAAAGAACCATACCCAGATGTGACATACACCATCACCATGCGTCGACGCACCCTCTACTATGGCTTGAACTTACTCATTCCCTGTGTTCTCATATCTGGCTTAGCACTGCTTGTATTCCTTTTGCCAGCTGATTCAGGGGAGAAGATTTCTTTAGGTAAGTGCTAAAATATTCATTTGTTTCATAAGCATTCTATAAAATAGAAAATAAATACTACATTGTGCTATGGATAAAGATTTCACTAGAAGAGCAACAGAAGTACTTTTTCAGTTGCCAGAACAAGGATAACAGCTTTTTGTATAGCATTTACACATTACATGCTACACACATAACATCTTTTGGACTGGGAGGAAGCTGCTATCACTGGCACCAGCAGCAGTGATAGTATTCTGTCATGCCTGTTATGTTCTTTCATACATCTCAATGCATTTCACAGCTCATTGACACTCCTTTTCAGATAGAACATACTAGGAAGCAAAGAGTGAAGGGCTGTGAACAGCAGCAGCGGGCACTGGATTTTCACCTTCAAATTTCAGCTCCCAAAACACCTAGCCATGAGTCAGTCCCCTATGAACACAGCTGTGGAAGGGCTAAATGTGATTTACTGTTGTATGTTTTGATAAAAATGGGAAGGGTTCTTCCAAGAGAAGATAGGGGAGAGCTGTAAATACACCAGTCTAGCCCAGATGAGATCTTAAGAGTTAATTGTGCATGATTCTCAGGTCTCAGGACAGAGACTTCTAAATCATATGAAGTGTCCTCGGTGTTTTTATTTTTGGTAAAAAAAAGAAGGTATCTGACAGCCTGCCGTACAAGTTGTGAGTAAAACACAAGCTATTGAGGGTAAAATTGCTGTCTATGAAATAAAGGATGGGATAAGGAAAAGAGTTATTTGAGCTGAAGTACAATGTTGACAAAAAAATAGGAGCTAATGTTCATGCACTGACCTTTTGATTTCTCGGTATCAGGATAGTTAGGTTTAGAACAGCCTTTCCGGATAGAACAAAGAACTTCTTTTAAAACAGACTGCGTGTCTTTGAGGGATGTTATATAATATGCAACAGCAAAACCTAGGCTGCTGTCTGTGCAGGTCTCTCCTAGCCCTTAACAACAACTTGGGCTTTGTGCAATGTTTTGGAAAAGCACTGTAGTTCATCAGTTTGGCAAGCTTCATTTCACTCAGCAAAAATTATTTCTCCATTACTTTGAGAGAAGCAAGAGTTTGTGTGAATTAGAGAAAAGTGAAAAGAGAGTAAATAGAGTTGCATCTAAAAACACTTGGACTTTGTGGAAGTTCTAATCTTCATTGACAAACATAAAGTCATGGGTTTGGCTTAGCTGTGTGTCAGGACAAAGCTATATTTAACAGCAAAGTGATCAGAGGAGCAGCAGCAGAGTTCATTTTCCTCATTCTTCCCAAATATGTTCACTCCCTCCAGGTATCACTGTCCTTCTTTCCCTGACTGTATTCATGCTGCTTGTGGCTGAGATCATGCCTGCAACTTCTGACTCTGTTCCACTAATAGGTAAGTAGATTTTCTCTGCTTTGTGCACCACGTATGACGCCTCTCAAGAGATGTTCAAAGCCAGTTTGAGGACTGACTCTTTCTGTTACTCTAGTTTTGCATTCAGCAATGTCAGGAGTAAATTTCAGCCAGGACTTCACCGTGTGCATGTATGACAAGGACCTAAATGAGGTTACAAAAAGGCACTGGAAATATTAGATAAGTAGGTAACTGCAAGGACTGAGAGGACACAGAATCAACACTGCAGAAAATTCATCTTTCTTCTTCTGCATCACCCCACCTCCCTGCTATTATGCAACTTCTTCCCGCCCTCCCTCTTCTCTCTATCCAAAGAGCAATTCAGGATACAACAGTCAAAATTCAAGTATATCACTGGAGCATTTTTAATATGTACTGAAAACCATGGGACAGATCATCAGCTTGGCATTTGGGGCCAGGCAGACATTGTTACAGCCTCTGTTTTTATAGGACCACTCCTTTGCCTCATGGGGCCTTATTGCAGGGTAGAGAAAATGTACCTGTCCCATTTTACAAAATAAAAAAGAATGAACACTACCTGAAAGACCTGTGAGTACAAATCATGACGAAAGTACACATTCTAGACAGTAGAAATTAACAAAATAGTCAACAATATATCTAGGTGCTGATGGAAGATGCACTTAAAAATTGTATAATGAAAGCCTCTAAAAAGTTATATAATGACTAGAACAAAAAAAATTATTTACTCAGCCAGCTTCATTTTCTCTCTTCAAGGCTTTAAAACCAGGCCTGACTCTGGGGAAGGAAAATAAGCATGCAACAGTAAGGACAATGGCACCCATAGGCAAGAGTTTCTGAAAGGCTCCAAAAATCTTACACATCTCAGTGAAAGTCAGCACGACTCTTGGCTTTGAGTCATACAGGAGCTTCCAAAAAAGAAATAAAACCCCTTTTTGAACATATGCCTAGGACACAGTGGAGATGGACACAATTCTAAGAGAAACTTAAGTGTAGGGAGGAGACACAAGCCATCTTGAACCACTGCTGACATAACTGTGCTGTGTGTAATACACAACAAATTCCATTTAGAATTACTGAAGGGGTACACTTGCTTATGGCCAGTCCACTAGCTTTAACGAGAACAGTTTCTACCAATACAGTCTTTAATTACAGAAGATAGGATCTGTATCAAGAAAAGCTATGAATAATCATGTATTTTTACAGTCTTTGATGCTGCAATAACAATTTCTGCTTATCTGAGAATTCTTAAAGTTGCTGTAAATTATATCCACTACTCCCTCATTTGCTGCAAATATTTTAATTTGTTATTGAAGACAATCATGTTGATCAGACATGATTTTTTCTTATTAAATGTTGGAAGGCTGTTCCCAGTCCCTAATTTGTCCAGAAATGTTCCCTGAGGACTTGTTGCCTGATTTACCCAGGGATAGAGTCAGAATGACAGATCTGTTGTTCTCTGGATTGTTGTTTTAAGCTTTTCAGAGGTGGATGCAACATCTGTCTTTCTCCATCTCCCTGGTCTTGCAGTGATCTCTTTAGGACTCTCAATGATCCCATGGATTTGGGCAGGCTCAGATCTCACAATCAATCCGTGAGTCCTTCCTTACCTATTGCTGGTTGTGTTCCGCATCCTTGAACCATCTCTAAAAACAGAGATGTCAGAGACCTTGATGGTGCAAACTGAGGCAAAGTACACACTGCCTTGGCCTTATCACTGTTCATTGTCACTAAATCATCTCCTCCTTTCAGCAGCAAGTCCATGTTTACCTTGTTCAGTTGTTTGTGTAGTGTTTGTGTAGTGATAGAAACTCTTTCTGTTGCCCTTGATTCCTTTGCCAGTCTCAGTCAATGAGCTTTAGCATTTCTGACATCAAGCAACATGACCAGACAGTGCTTCCAAATTTTCTTTTTGTAGCCTGTCTCTGCTTCCCACAACCCTCTTTCTTCTGCACTGAAGTCCTACCATGAATTTACAGTTCATCCACACTCATCTACTGGTGTGCTTACCTATTTCTTTCTTGCACTTGGAAGCACTGTGCTTTAAGCCCTTGCAGTTTTCCTGTGCTGCTTTATCTTTCAGAGCATTCTCTAGTGGGATCCCAGCTACTAGGTCCCCCCAAAAATTACAAGTCTGTTCACCTGAAGTCCAAGGTCTGTGCTTTGCTGTTCTTAGTCCTCACTCGGTTCATGGTCCTGAGCTTCACTATTTCACAGTAACTCCAGCCTAGGTTGCCGGTGATCATCATGTTCCCGAATGGTTCTTCACTGTTAGTGAAGCACACAGTGCACCACCCCTAGTTATACGTTATACATGTGCTGCCTTTTCAGTAGTCATCAGGGTAGATCAAACCCCTGGTGGCAATGAGGGTTTGTGATACAGAGGTTTCCCTGAGTTGTTTTAAGAAGTCCCCATGTCCACTGTGTTTGGATGGTCTATTATGCACTCCCACCACAGAATCGCTCCTGTTGGCCGCTTCACTGAAATTGATCCACAAACTCTCCAGCAGCTCTCGTCCATCCAGACAGAAGCCACTCATGTCCAAGTGGCTCCTTCACATAACTTCTTCTCCTGAAGAGCTTCTGGTAGTGAGAAATGTCCCTCAACACCTCAGTTTCCCAGTAACATTATTTTTTCATGGCTATGCAAAGAGTTTCAGTTGGTCCTACATATTCTCCAGACTTAATGCATTTGCTCACTCTGGAGGTGAGCTCCTCCACCTTGTTTCACCATTCTTGAGGTCTTTCTTGCTCTGACTACCCAAGACCATTTTTTTTTCCACTCTTGTCTGCTCCTTCTCCATTTGCATTTGGGTTTTTATCTTCCTTCGACAGTATTCCTAGTTTAAAATCCTGCCCTTAACTCCTTGCTCCACTCTAAATTGGCAAGGAGAGTGCTTATCCATTTGGCTTCTGCACCCAAACAGACCTTGTTCAGCAAGTTCTCAAAGGTGAGCTGTGTTGTTTTACATTATCTCAAGTTCTGAAAAACCTTATCCTAACTGTAACAAAGTAACATTGCATCTTCTCTTCACAGTGGTCTCACAGGTGATCCTAAATGGGATATTTTAGCTGCTGAACTGAATATGCCAGATCATGATCACAGTATTTCAGTCTGAACTCTGGTTCAGTTAAATTCCTCAGAATTAATATGAGGAAAAGGAGTACATTTGGAAAGCTCATTCAGTTTTTGAAAAATCAACATGGTTAGCAACAGGTTGCAGGAATAAACAAATCTTCTAAAGCATGTGGTTTGTGAAGGATGCAGATAATTTGATCTTGAAGTAGAAAGATCCCTTGCTGATTTGCTGAAGAATCACTGTTACTGGTCTTTATGCATGTGGGTGCAAAGATACTTTGAAAACGTGACTCCACATGCTTTAAAAATCTGTATTATATTCTTAGGGCCTGAATTTTTAAAAACAAACATGCATCCACACCTCTCTGGATCTGGATGAACCTTCAGAGCCTTTGCTATTTCAAAGCCACTAATGCCTAACATGCTGTCCTTACTTTCTCCTCCTTCTGACCTCAGCTTTAACTACTGACCTCTAAAAATATGGGGAAATCTTACAGCTACTGTTGGAGTGTCTTTACTGAGGTAGCAAAGGAGAACTGGTCTAATATGACACCAAGAAAAGTGCTAGCTTTTGCTGTCTGGAACATATTTACAGAGTAATGTGGAAATCATACCTTAGTTCCTCTTAGTTAAAGGGGACCTCAAATTATATCAATAATGAGCAAAGCACCTCTCAGATTAAATAATCAGAAGGATGCAAGTGGTACAAGACAGTTGCCTTTTTGTACCTTTGCAAAGTGAGTCACCCTTCTTTGGAATGTCCTCTATATTCTGTTTATAAAGCTGCCCAAAGCAGAGGCTCTAACTCTAACGCACACACCTAACTTCCCCAGCCAAGAGATTCCCATTTCTCAGTAGTCTACCAACTATCATGTTAATATATGTTAAAAACAGGTCAACTTCTTTTTCTGCAAAGAGCAAGTGACAAGACTTGGCCTAGGAATCAGTAGCAGGCTGCTCAGCACCTTTGAGCACCCTGCTGCTCCTGCTGCAGGATTATTGGTAGGGCTTTCCTTTCCACTATAAGCCACCCACTTTCTGTGTCAAGAAATGTTCCAGTTGGACAGGCTGGTCCCCTGCTCTCACTCAGCTTTTTTGGAGTTTGCATTCACATCAGTAGCTAGCTGCTCCTTGCCCAGCAGCATGTGGGCTCCCATCCTTCTCTAGCACACCCTCCCTTCAGGGGAAAATATATATTTTCACAGGTCAGTTTTCAACAGCACACATCTATGCAAAGAAAGGCACCACAAATGTTTCAAAAGTTGAACCCTGCCCTTCCACAGACATGCCAATGAAAGGAGAAGGCTGAACCCAGGAACAGTGCCCCTGTTTTTGTTTCAAACATTAATCACCCCTGCCACAGCAATAAGCTCAACCATTTAAATCAAAAGCATTGATGTCCCATGAGATCTACAAACACAACAGTTTGGCCAGAATCCAACACAAGTCAACTTTATGAACAAGGGTACTACAGGGTACTGGAAGTCCCTCCTGGCACTTAAAACCTCTAGAGTGTAGCTCCTAAAAGACTTTCAGACCACAGCTACACAGCAGCAACCGTGTCCTAAACTTACCGTTCCTTACTGTAGCTTAATCATGCCTTGCGGGAAGTGTGTCTTTCTGCAGTTGTGATTTTACTTACTTTCAATTTTTCTCTTTAAAGTCACTTTTACCAAGAGTCCATGTAAGTAGGAAACTGGAGTTCATTACTTGAGGAAAGGATGTATTGAAATGCAGAGAACTCCAGATGTGCTACACAACTAAATTACTGGTCTGACTGTGCTAATCACTGGGTAAAATCATAAAGCCTATGTGATACAGCTCAGGTATATCACAATTGTTTTTTTCTCTTTCTGAAAAGCTATGCAATTATGCAGATTTGTTTTGCACTACAAATGCCAGTAACTTAATGTGGATTTCATGCACCTTCCAGTCATTATTA
This sequence comes from Drymodes brunneopygia, assembly GCA_013400955.1. Taxonomy (NCBI): domain Eukaryota; kingdom Metazoa; phylum Chordata; class Aves; order Passeriformes; family Petroicidae; genus Drymodes; species Drymodes brunneopygia. The sequence continues at coordinate 241,101 of VZTZ01024352.1, read as the reverse complement.
TTGCACTCATCCAGTGCATTACATAGGAAGATATAACCATGTCTCTGTGTGTGGATTTCCTGGTTCAGCACCTAAATCAAAATTTAAAAAATACCGTTATTAACAAGCACTATTAATTTAATTACAGCCTTTGTACAAGCTCAGGCTCTGCCTTTTGAAATTAAAGGCCTGTGTAATTAATCTGAAAACTACATTTAATGTATTTAGCTCTACGCTGTAAGGACTATTTTATTTTATAAAGACATTGTGATCCATGTTAGTTGAATGGTTGAACTCAATTGTATTAGAGGGATTTTCAAACCTAAATGATTCTATTATTCCATGTAAATAATAGTGGATCATCAGACCTGGTTTTGGTAATGGTTATATGGCCATCTCTGAGGAAAGGATGAGTTCCTTCCTTAGGCAATAGACACACGCGTGACTTCCTTTAAAGTCTTCATCTCCCTGATCTGTTTCATTAAACTGTGTTTTCTATCCAAAAGCAACCTTATAATTAAGACTAGGAAATCATGCATTAAGAAGTCACTAAAGAACAAAGTCAATACAGACTCCTCACTACAGCTCTTACCTTTCATTACTATCCTTTGGCTGGAGCCTCCTTAAGTGTACACAGTTGGTGGTCATGTGGTCCCACACCAAGTGGGACCAAATAAAGCAGTGATCAGTATCAAATTTATAATGCACTACTGTAAGAAAGTCTTTAATAATGCCTCAGGATAAGTTGCTGGTTTGGGCTCATAGGCTTAAAAAAATTCATCTCCTAATGTAATATTTAGTTCCTACCAGCCAGTTTTTCAGAAAGAACAATCCACAGCCCATGTTAAAGTCAGACAGGGCCAAAAGCCATTGCTCTGGAAAATTTAGGCCAAGTCAGTGAGGAGCCTAACCAGTGTACCTTCTGGACAATTGTTTTCCCCTGCCTACAATATCACCTCCAGAGGGGCAAAACTTTTGGGGTCACATGGCACTGAAAGGTTTGTAGCTGTCTGCACTTCCCCCATCCTGCTGTGATCCTGTCTGCTTCCAGCACCAGATGCTTTGTTTTTAAGCAAACACCCAGTCCCCAGCCCTAGTAAGCCACAAGTTTACCTCTTGTTCCATTCTGCAGTGAGACACAGGCTGTGTGGAACTTACTTCATCTGCATCCATGTTACATTGACCTCTGTTCTACTGTGTTCCAGTCCCAGCACTGTGAGGACAGGGAGACACTGTGCAGAGACAGACCCTAAAATGCCTGCTTTGAAAACTTCACACAGCTCTTTGCACTTGCATTGACCTGAAGCTCTGCAGGCTTTGAGTTCAAGCCCAAGGAAGCACAGAAGGTGCAGTCACAGAGAAAAACAGCAGCACCCACGGCTGGGTTCTTTCAGCTTTAGACCAAAGCTGCAATAGGCTCTGACTTAGCAGCTCACTGTCCATCACAGCCCGTGCTCTGAGGAAGTATCACTTTCAAAGTACTTTGTCAACACAGATAAAGCATGCTTCTGCCCAGAAGCCAAATCTTGAAATGAGATGTTCAGATGTCTCAAGCCAGTCAGATGATTTGTTTCTTTATAAACACTTCTTATACCTTGCAATTCAAGGCTTCCCTTTGCACAGGAGAAGTGGTTAATAACTTCTGATTGTTTTCCATGCCAAAAATAATTCCAAAGTGCTGCAAATCCTTATTTTCTACCAGCTGTCTCCAAAATAACTCCACTGATTTTGGATCAAGAGTTTGTATTTTGCTTTAAAAGGAGTTTATAGCAGAAAGTGGGGAACACCAGGAAGCTGGTAAGTAGGCAGTGTTTGAAAGAGAAACATGAGGTTCATAAATATGAGGAACTGTCACTTCCTATGATTAACATCCATGTGATGTTTGACATTTTGGCTGGATATATCAAATAAAGCTCAATAAAAATAAAGTTATCTCCATCTCCAGTTAGCAAAACTGCATTTCTCTCTGTCTTATTTTGCTAAGGTCCTTTGCTTTTTTAAAAATCACAAAAACATACTTGCTGCTTAGGGCTCCATTTTGATGATGTTTTCCAGCTGCGTCTCCTCCTTGCTGTTCCTTACCATGCCTACACTATTTCAGTAAACATGAACACTTTACATTGTAAATAAGTACTTTTGCAGCAGATGCTTGGGGTGACTTCTTGCATTTAGTCATACAGCAAATGAGACTGCAAGTTACTACAACAGGGAAAAAATGTGGTGCTTTGTCACCTTCAGGAGTTACAGATTGTTTTATTATGAACATAGGGCATTAGTTGTTCTGACTAGAAAGAAAATTAGATTAATCTCCTATCACATTGTTTGTCATCTTCCTGTATCTTCTCAGCTGATACCACCTCACTTTACTCTCTCCATTTTTGAGTTTTTGGAGTGCTTTTTCCCCCTATCCTTTCATGGTCCTGCCTAGTACCTTGTCAGAATCAGGACCCTGATCAATCTCTTTCATGAAACAGAAATTCTCATTCATGGCAGCCCTTACAGTTTCGTACCCCATGATCAGTGATGCTTTTCCCAAAGCCAAGAGTCTTGAATGCTGTTTCTTTACAGAAAAATACAATCAAACAAGTAAGAGAACAGTTTTACTTTTCAAACTCCCACTTCTGTTATTCAAAAGCATATGGAAGGAGAAGAGTTTCAAAACAGAGGTACCATAATCGTGTGTCTGCTTCTGTATTTCTTTGCTGTCTATGTACAACAGTAACTCATAAAGAGACCTTCTCCTCTATCTTTTGATTTTCTTGGTCTCTGAGTAACTCTGCCATTGCCCTTTGTAGACTGTCACAGCATCTGCCCAGCACCAGGCCTGGTCCCTACCATAGGAGAAAAGAAGGGTGGTTGGAGGCCCCTCTGCTGCTGTCTGAGATTTTCAGCAACCTCCACAGGCTTTAGTTCATTCACCTGGACCGTTTCCAGAAGGATGAGCAGTGAATATCTCATTCTGATCTCACAAGAAGCACAAAGCATTCAGCCCTGAATGACTGAAATCACCAGACTTAAGAGTGGCTCTAACCCAGTTACTCAAGTCACATGCAAAACCTGATGTCTTCTGAAAAGATAGAATAGAAACAGGAACACCAGTGGGAGGCATCCAACATCCAGCTTGATCAATGTGAATACCTGAGCACAACACTTTCCTCCTTCACCTAGTACTTCACAGGAACAAGAAGACTGTAAGTGGTCACAATGCAGATGCCCTGTCTTTCTTGTGATTGACTATGTTAACAAATCTGGGTCATATGACAACTGCTTACATGATGTGATATGGTATGATATTATATCACTGTTGAGTGACAAATTGAAGGCAAAATATCCATCTTAGGGATTCTGTTTTATTTTCCCTGTTCCTAATCAGTCCTTGAAGCTAATCCAGTTCTGCTTGAGCACTATGTCTTCCAAAACGTCCCTAAAATAATCTTAAGATGCTTCTCTAACATCAGATAATGACACAAAACATCCAAAATGGCACTGAATGCTCTTCAAATTATGAATTGCAAATCATTGCTATCCTTTTGATATAGGTAACATCAGAGTATGGCTGCAAGAACAAATTCTCACTGTGAGAACAAGTCCTCACTGACTTCTTAGAAGACCTTCTGACTTCCATGGTTTTATTAGGTCCATATTTGTTATGACAACAGCATCTGATAATCTTCTGATTGTCCTGGGACAGAGGGTGACAACTCCTAGATGTTAGAACTGCTGTCCAGATAGTATCTTACATAATTCCTCTGGCAAAGAAAAGCAAGAAAATTAATTGTACAAGAGCAAATATTTCATACTTCTTGAAGATCAATCAAGCATTCAAACCACCTGTTTTGTTCACTCACCTCTGCTGAAGAAAGCATCATGCAGGTTTTAAAACCTATGAAGAGCATTTAGAAGTGACTAGTACAGACCTTAGTATCCCTGAGGAATGTTGCTCAGTATCCCTGAGGAATGTTGAATGTGTAAGTCAGGAATATTGCAGGGCTCCGAACACAGGTCTTCTGGTCCATTTTCCTGGCCTATGGCAGGAGTTTTTTCCACGCAGAATGTGTCAGTCATTTCCAAGCTATGCCTCAGAGCAGGTAAATTAGCAGGAATCAGATCCCTGGTCTTTCACATGCATCCTGATCTGGGATTGCTGTTCCTAACACTTCCCACACTGAAGGGAAATGCTAAAGATTCTAAGCTGACCTAGTAACTAGGAGTTACAAGTAGAACACAGAGGGATGTTTAGTGAGAGTTGCTAAGCATCTTCCTCTTGCAGTTTAAGTGAAAGGGGCTGAGCTTCTTTGTAAAATCAGATTTGCCTTTACCTCTGCCAACAGACACATGGGCGTAGGACTTTGTGGGAGCAACAGCTTCAAAGCGCTAAACAGATAAATGCTATAGGATTTAGGATGGTTCCTAAAATACTGCCTGAAAAGGTCTGGTGACTAGGCCAAGGCTGTTGCTTGGGAGACCAAAGCTCATTACTTGCCCCCCGATGCCCCACCTGACAGGACAGCATTCTATTTCTGTGCTCAGCAACATCAGTGGAGACCCAGAAATAGTTTGCTAATTCAGGGCAGTGTGGGGCTAAGGGTCGAATGAGTGACGATTGCAGTCCTGAGGCTCCAAGAGAAGTGCTATCCATGAACATTGTACCTTGATCCTTTCAGCAGCAATGCTTCTCTGCTCACAGGGCTGCTGGAGAAGGCCGAGTCATGGTCATAATCAGAGGGGTGCTAGAGGTGAACAGGGACAGCCACCCTTGTAGCTGTCACCAAGTGATGAGTTTGACCTTGCTGGTGTGGGGGCCAAAGACTGTCAGGAACAGAAATGAGCAGACTGGAAGATTAGGCCATGCTTTTAGGGAGGTGCATGGAGGACAGCACAGGAGTTTTCCTCATCAGTTCTCCTGCTGCACTAAGACTATGTTTTTCTCCTGCCAGGAAAGAGAGGATGTAGGATTAAACTCTGGAAGGAAAGATCATAAAATGCTAAGTAAGTAAAGATATAATTTCAGAGCCAGAAATATTTTGCCTTGTGGATATACCCACTGATTTCTGGGACCTTTCCTTCCCTTACAGGGGAATGGTCATTGAGTCTAGACCCAGAGTCTTGGCCATCCCTGCCTGCTTCTAGATTGCAAGGACAGTCATGTTTTCAATCAAGGAGATGCAAGGGCATGTGATCTAGCAATTCCTTTGTGATCAATGGCTAATAGTTCAACCTTCTCCTGTCACAGAAAAGGAGGCAACAGCCTTCATCATATCTCCAGCTAGCAATGTGAAAGACCAGCAGCTGTGCCAGTCTTTGCTATCTTTTTCCTCTACTTCCACTGTTGTCTCTTCAGAACTGGCAAAATCCAGACTTAGAGCAGTCCTGGGCATTTCCAGGACTTTGCATCTTTCTCTCTGAATACAGCACCTGCTCCTACCTGGGGGGCATAACACTTCCTGCGAGATCTCACAGATATCTCATACACATTTTACTGCCTCTTACTAACACATAGGGCTCATAGTCCTGTGCACTATGCCCTCCATCCTTACTTTCCAACTGGAGACTTCAGTGTACCTTGAACAGGAGCACCCCACTCCACCCCCTCAAAATGCAGGTGACACACCTCCAGCCTCTTCCTTGCCTACCACTGGGCAAAACTATAAAATATCTTTCTTTATGGGTCTCTGGCTCCCCTCTGGTTCCCAGTCTGTTCTGGAGAGAGCTGTTTTCCATTTACTGGAAGGTCTACACAGCAGTTTCCTGACATCTGTTCCTTGGTTTACAGCACAAAAACACCTGGGAGCATCAGTTTCTCTGCTAATCATTGGCTAGGATCTTGAGTAATATTTTATGCGGTTGTTTCCAAGTTTAACCAGGTGACTAATTTTCCAAGGATATGTAAAAAATCTAAGTTCAAGCCATTTTAAACGGACAATTTCAGGCCTTTGAAGTCTGGTGGCATCAAAATGTGTAGAGTTTAGGAAGTTATTTAGTGACCCATGGCAGTAATTAAACCAACAATATCGACACTGCTGTGTTTCTACTACATGGGGCACGTAACAGCTTCCCTGAAACCTGGTTTGCTCTGCTTCTGCCTGCTTGTTGACCCTCCTCTCTATGAATAAGTGCAACAGGGACCTTTAGATTCATCTCACCCTTGGGACTATTCTTCTGATCTAGATATATAATTCATTTTGTCATGAAAAGCCATACCTCTTGAAACAATGGCAGCCTTGTTTTCAGGAAGGCCTTAGAACCACATTATTATGGACAAGCTTTTTGCTCCTGAAACAGCAGGATTTGGTATTAAGAAACACAGACAGAACAAAACTTGCTTTGGAGTTTTGACTGAAATTTTTACTTTTCCTTCAAGCTGTGGGAGGGAGGGCTAGGGATTGGAAGAGGCTGCAGTCTAGGGCAGTGTGATGTGCTCTCCCACACTGCACCATTATGTCAGCCAGTGCTCCCTGGTATTTTGCCACTGAAACCTTCAAATGTCATTACCCCTGTGGGTAATTCTGCTTTACACTCCAGTGCATTAGCCTCTCTCCTGGCATGAGGAAGCTGTACTGCCACTTAGGAGATATGGCTTCAAGCCTCAGTTCTGGCTTTCACGATCTGGATTTCTTTCCCGCACAGCAGACTTAAATTTAGCATTCGAAGAGGCTGTAGTGTACTTTCATAGGAACTAGAAGAAGTGGTCTTGAGGGCTAAGAAGAGTAATGAGAAATATGCCTAACCACCTGGGAGCAGTAGTGGGGCAAAGGTGGGGAATTGGTGACACCTTTTGAAGGGACCCAGAGGCACCACGAGGACAGCATCTCCCTCCGGCACTTCTGCTGGTATCACGGAAGACCTAGGACTGGGAGCGCTGGTGTTCAGTGGGTGTTGTCAGCTCAACTCCTCACTGTCCTGGCAGCAGGCACAAAGGTGTTCTTACCATGCGGCCCTACACTCCTCTTCAGGGACAAAACTCAAATAGTTTTCACCTTTCATTTGCTCTAGGCCTTCCCTCACGGGAGAGGAGGGAGCTGAGCAGATACACGCCTCAAATGCTCCAGTGCAGTAGACCAGAAAAGAGGGTGTTCAGATGTGATGCAATGCTTCTCAAATGTAGATCTCGAGGCCTGGCTAAGGAATATTATGTGCTCTTTGTATTTTCCCCCCTTAACCAAGTCCTCCTTTTGCTTGCAGCTCAGTATTTTGCTAGCATCATGGTCATCGTTGGTCTGTCTGTGGTGGTAACAGTGCTGGTTCTGCAGTTTCACCATCACGATCCCCAAGCAGGAAAGATGCCCAAATGGGTAAGCAACTTTGGTGATAAACATTCAGCAGGTTACTACTGAAAGAAAATTTTCTAAAAGCTATAGTAAACTTGTTATAGGTGAGAGGCGGAAGTTGTTCTCCATTAATCTGAAGAGTCAGTTACAAACAGCATAGTTCGCACTTATGTTTGCAATTGAAGGGAAAGAATAAGCATACTAAATGTGCTTTTCCACTAAAAACAGATTCTCTTATTCTCCATTAAAAATAGTTCCTATTTGGCCTTTCTTTTTAACCTTATGATGGAGTGGTTGAGTCATGACAAAGTTATCTCACTCAGCACCCACTTTGCAAGTGAAAACCTTTAATTTCTTATCCAGCAGTACTGACAGAATGTGCTAAACAAACACTAGTCTCTACTGGGCAGGTTGTCTGCTGCCATCTGATCTATTCCCAGTGCATTAACATGTGGAACCTCCTTTCTCTACAGCAGCAGACTTTGTCAGCCCAGTGAGGTCTGGCACCAATGCCAACTGGCTTTCAAATGGAATGTTTCCCTTAGATTTTCAAGTTAAAAGAAAATTATGCTTTCCCCCCTCTTTCCTTTTCCTAATAGATTTTGGAATAGGCAAGATATGCTGGTGTTTACAAAATGAAAAAGAACGAAAGCAGAAGCAGGTTGTCACAGTCAACTATCTACCCCCCTGCTTTCACAAGAGTCCGGTTGTACAACATCCTCTGGTATCTTGTTCACGTTTGCCATGCTACACAATTATCCTGACATGCTGGATAATTTAGTATCACATGGTTACCAATGTCAGCCCAAGTTCAGAACTGCTTTCTAATTCCTCTCTTAAAATAAACTGCAGCTTCAATGCAATTTTTTTAAAGTCAAATAACAATTAAGCATACTTACAATTATTTCCCAAAGTGCTGTATGATTTAAAAACCTCTTACTTTCAAGGCAGCAGAGAATGTGAATTCTGGATGAACATGCATGTAAGCAAAACCTGAGGGCACAAATCTGGGAAACATGCTTCAGATGTCTAGATGGACAGAGTCTGCAGCAGTGTAACAGAACCCATTTCATTGCTTTTTGAGGAGCCCAGACAGAACAGCTCATGTTGGACCTGCTCACAGGCCCTGCAAGTCAGCTCTTGCTCCCTACCAGTCTTGTTTTCTTGTCTGGAAACACAGCATGCAGCAAATTCTCACTCAGGAGGAACTTTTTTCAGTGGTCTGACAGCTGAACTGGCATACATTACAAAACATGCCACCAGAAAGCAAAAACTGTAGAAAGCATTACCACGAAGTGCAGATGTAAAAGCTGTAGACCAGACAAGCTAACAGGGCTGAGGGATCTCAAGAGGAGTGCCAAGTGCGTAGGAAAGAGGCTTACCCCACAAAAGTAGGCACTTTTGCTCTACAAGACATGGCTAAGGCTCAGTTGCTAGAATTCATGTCAGTCTCTATTTTTTTTTTCAAGTTTACCTGTCCACCTGTGTCAGGTGTTTCTAATTTTTTCTGCATTTCCAGTACCAGCTGCTGCCCTTACCATCTACTTACTTCCCACAATGTTCCCTTTCTATCACAACCAGGCATCAGTTTATTGCAAACTCTAACCCTGATTAATTGGATATTGTTCTCACCTCCTTCTTAAATGGATTTGTCTGCTGGAGTCAGTTGCAGGGGGAGGCATTGTACAGCTGGGCATATATGGGAGCTTCTGCAGACCCAGAAGATTTGACTGTATGCATTTCCTAAACACCTGCTTTCTAAACGATTTACAGTTGAGCAGTTTATTTTCCCTGCTTGTCTCTCAAGGGGTCTGTGCTTGCACTTTGCAACAGAAGAGGGAGGAGAGTGCCTGTTAGTGTTTATCCTCTCTGTAGGTGTTCACTTTCCTTATTCCACTGCTTAGAATTGTGCCTTCCTTTCTATTAATCTTTGATGACTTACAAACCAGCTTTTTCCAAGAGAGGAATTTAAATCCAAGGTGTTCAGCCAGGGCATTTGTTGGCTACTCAGTTGAGAAGTGAGAGCTGCTGGCTGATTGACACTTTTGATAATGTCTGCTGAGCTAGCATGGAAAAGTACACAAAAGAAGGCCCAGCTAAGGAGCTGTTTGGGAGTGGATAACATCAGGCATGGGCTACAGCTCAGATGAGCCTTCTCTACTGACAGCCAACACTGTTGCATAGGAAAGACATGTGGAGAGACCAAGCACTGAGGGAAGAAGGGTTTTTGTGGGAAAAGGCAAGAGAACTCTGGCTCTTTGCTGTGCCTAAAGCAGGTTTGTTACATTTCAGGCTTCTCTTTTGATATGCTTCAAACCTGGACATGCACAGTTCTGCTCAGGTGCAGATGCCCCTTATCAAGAGAGCTTTAACAGGAGACTCTCTGCTCTGCACTAGGCCAGGCAGGTGGCTGTGATGGAAGCTAGCAGTACAGCTGTATTGTAGTTAGGAGAGGCTCACAGAAGGGTTGTTGACCTCTGAAGACAGCTGTACCTGTATACTTCCTCCATAGAAATCCACATATGACAATACAGGTGAGAGTATAGATTCATATTATCATAGTGAGCTGTTTTCCAAAAATCTGTATGCTGCAGCTGTCTCTTGAATTAATTGGTATAACAAGAACAGATTGATGCCTGAATGTCTGTGTTTTCAAGGAAATAGAGCATTTGAAATCCAAGCTAATTAAAAGTTGTGTTACTGGCTTCTGGGTATTTATTTTTCTGTGGGAAATGGGTTTGACTGTAGTTATAAATGTAATTTCCCTAAGGAGTAAAAGCTCTGTCTTGAAAGAAAAAACAGCATTCCTATATAAAAGTGCTCTTTCACCTCACATCTCCTTTCAGAGTTAAGGCAGACATATTAACATTTTCTAATAAGAAAGTTTGTCTGACTTAGTGTTTTGGAATTTCATAGTCCTAGAGAATTAGCTTCTCTTTCCCCTTTGCAACCGACACTGTTGATACATTGCTAGCAATTAAGACCTTTATTTTGTTCCATGTTGTCCCATTTTGTGTCCATGAGCAGTCTGGGCACATTATAATTAAGTAAGTTCAATTAAAAGCAGAATCAGTTTTTAGGTTGCAACATTATAGGTTACTATTTGTTTGTGGTGACTATGGAGGAAATAATGAAATATTTAAAGCAAAATAATATGAATAATGGGAAAACAGTCTTTCAGGACAGTCATAGTTTAAACCCAGCTGGCACCTAAGTAGCAGACAGTCACTTGCTCACATCCCAGCTCCTTTCCCTCGTGAGGATCAGAAAAAAACTCCAACATTTTGTGGGTTGAGAGGNTACCAGCTACTAGGAAAAAAATTACCTCTATTCTGGTCAAAACCATAACAATGATGAAGAACAAAAAATTCATTAGTGGGAGAGAAGCAAAATGGCTCACAGAAAACAGCACAGGCCTGTGATCTAGAAGAGCTCACACTACAGAATTAAAAAATGATGTAACTGCCTTTCACTGGTCATTGGTTTTGGTTATTAATATTATTATTATTATTCCTATGTGTGGTTATTAATGTTTCCTCCTTTCTGAAATTATGCTTGTCATTACAGCAGGAACTCAAAGTGCTAGCTATAATTTCCCCATTCCTGGGTCTGTA
>VZTZ01024352.1:215690-230228 GCA_013400955.1 Drymodes brunneopygia | reverse complement strand
AGCCTGTTTTTGAGCAGCAGTTGACAGCCTCCAAGCAATTCCCCACACTTTAAAGCCTTTTCAAATATGCCTTTGGCTAGTTCAGGTCAGCTGTCCTGGCCATACTTCCTCGTGGCATTGTGTGCACCTGCTCACTGGCAGAGCACAGGAAACTGAGAAGTTCTTGATTCAGGGTAAGCACTACTTTCCAACAACTAAAACATCCGTGTTTTATCAACATTAGTCTCATACTCAACCTAAAACACCTTACTGTACCAGCTACTAGGAAAAAAATTACCTCTATTCTGGTCAAAACCATAACAATGATGAAGAACAAAAAATTCATTAGTGGGAGAGAAGCAAAATGGCTCACAGAAAACAGCACAGGCCTGTGATCTAGAAGAGCTCACACTACAGAATTAAAAAATGATGTAACTGCCTTTCACTGGTCATTGGTTTTGGTTATTAATATTATTATTATTATTCCTATGTGTGGTTATTAATGTTTCCTCCTTTCTGAAATTATGCTTGTCATTACAGCAGGAACTCAAAGTGCTAGCTATAATTTCCCCATTCCTGGGTCTGTACTGTGCAAACACGGGAGTCAACTTTTCCTGCACCTAAAACAGCTTTGGAGGCAAAGTGTAGTCCCAAGGCAAACACGACCAAAGTAACAGGAGCAGGATTATACAGGGACTTCTTCTGAGTCAAGGCTCAGAAAGGAAAGCAGAGGCCACATCTATTCTCTCCTAGACGTCAGATTATTTGGCTTGCAGCCAGGATGATAAAGTTATCAAAAAGGCCTGACTGCATGGAGGCCTCTCAAGCACATTGCAAATGTCCATTTTGTATGCATAACACCTGGAGGATCTTGTAATTACAAGATTTTGGTTGCTGTTCTTCACACAAGAGGTTACTGAATCCAGAGCCTTTTCCTGCCCTTTGCAGTTAACAATGTTATCAATAGGAATTCTAGCAGGCTCAGATTTCAGACCAAACATCTGAAGATCAGCTCACTGGAAAAAAATTCTGGATGCATTCTCTGGAGTTAGCTCACTTAATGACCTTGACAAGAAACATATGAGGCACAATCTGCCATGTGCAGGTTAGAGCATCTTGTGATGCACCAGCGCACAGGGAAATGACAGCAATTAATAGTGGTCAGATTTTGAACTGCTAAATGTAATTGATTTACTCTTTTGAAAAAATGCCTGCAGTATTATGTGGTTGAACTCCTCAAAGGAGTATAAAATAGCTTTCAAAAAACCCACAAAAACCCAACCAAGGTTTTTTATTTAGATGTAAACAATAAAAATGGGGATGGGAAATGTTCTAGAACCTGGTGTATAGGGATTTTTTTCAGCAAAATCTAAATACTGGCCCCCAAAAGTATTTAACTGTATCTCTTTCCTTACAATGAGAGAAATGTTTGAAAACAGTACAGCAAATTTTATGCTGTCTGCTCAATTGCAGAAATCTGGGAGTGTTTGATAAGGATGGGTCTTCAAGAACCATTTTGTAAAGTAAGGTTTTACATCTCTTTTGCTTTATAAAGCAAAGAGGACATTGAACACCACTATGCTCAAGACAAATCCAAAAAAAGGCCATCCTTGGTAAAAAGCTAGACCCTCAAGGAAACGTTTTGAAAGTAGATAGCTGGAGAACACAGAAATCCATCAGTATTTCTAAGAAGCTGGAGAACACAGAAATCCATCAGTATTTCTAAGAGACTGTGCAGACTACCTATAATAGTCAAAAAATGTTTCAAAAAATTTTAAAATGCCAAAGAATCTCCTGTATTTCTGCCATGCCAACTCTCTTTCAGGTCCGTGTTGTCCTGCTGAATTGGTGTGCCTGGTTTTTACGAATGAAAAAACCTGGGGAGAATATAAAGCCCCTCTCCTGCAAATACAGCTACTCCAAGCACCAGCTGAGTGTGAACAGCATGGAGGTGAACGTCCTTCCTGGGCACCAGTCCAGCAATGGGAACACCGTCTACAGCTACCAGGCCATGGAGAGCCCCTGCTGCCCCCAGAAGAATGACCTGGGCAGCAAGGGCGGGACGACAACTTGCTCCTTAGCAGAAGATATTGAGCTTGTGCAAAACAAAGCGTTAATGGATGCTCTTCCAGTGATGGTGAAGATCCTGGAGGAAGTCCAGTTCATAGCAATGCGGTTCAGGAAACAAGATGAGGGTGAAGAGGTCTGCAGCGAGTGGAAGTTTGCAGCTGCTGTCATAGACAGATTATGTCTGGTTGCGTTTACCCTTTTTGCCATCATTTGCACATTTACAATACTCATGTCTGCTCCAAATTTTATAGAAGCTGTTTCAAAGGATTTTGCATAAGTTTTTCAAAGATGAGCATGATAATCAAGAAGAGAATAATGCCAGTAATTTTACTAGGTAATTTAACTCAAATAGAGAAGTGTACTTATATGTGCTAACATACACAGAAGGGGATTAAAATAATTTCAGGACATAATTATTCCTGATGTTAGTGATTGTAGTTACTGAGTAGTAAATATGTTGAGCTCTGTTACTTATTTTATAGACTAGTGCCACATGTAATTATGTCATGATTGGTGATAGGTGATAGACAAGAATTCCATACATTAGAATACTACAATATATTTATTACAAGTTGACACTAGTATCAATCAATGTGTTACTATGAATCTGTGAACTTTTGGATAGTGTTAATTTAAATGATCATTGAAGACTATAAATTTTGAATATTTTTGTTGTTTTCAGTATGTTTGTGTTTTATAATTATTGTTTGGTGTGGTTGTGACATGCACTTCTCAGATTTGGAAGACATATCTCCACAGTTTCATGATGCTGTACTTTGTATTTATGAAAATAAACCATCAATATTTTAGCTCAAACAAGCACAATGACTGAAATATTTTCTTGGTAAATTTGTTCAGAATGTATCTTTCCCAGAAAATAATTTTGGTTTTGTTGGTTTTTTTTTCCTTGTAATTAGGAAAAATTGTTTGTGACATTGGAAAGAAAATTCTCTCTCCTTGCTGACAATCATATGTATAATTTATGATGCCTGCTTAACTGTTTCTGTCACCCTGAAAGTCTACTTAATTTGATATATCATTGCTGTCTTGGAACACAGTTGCCAACCTAATACTGACTAACTCTGTGCAATTACGGCAGAATCTTGTGTCTCCATAATATGTAGGAAATGGTCCACAGATTCAATTTGGCTCAGATTTCCTAACTAGTCTATAGCACCAAAGTAGTGTTTCTTGAAAATTCTATTAGTACAGTCTCCTTTCCATGTGGTCAGTAGGCTCTGTTCAAAGGACTGTATAAAAGACTAATTTTATTTTGCTAAACTTTAATGTACCAATGTTTATTATTTGCTGTCCCTAAATATTCTCTAATATAATGTCTATATAGTAATAAAACATAATTGGATTATGCCACTTCCTGGAATATAAGGGGGAAAAAAAGCACTATTCTCAATAGGAGCTTCTTTCCACCCAGTGGGTGAGAATGACACCTCTCTTCAGTGATTTTATTTTCCCTACTGATCACAGCAGAGCTACGAAAGAACATGGTCTGATGTAGACACCTTTCCTCTTTGGAGTAACACAGCACTTCTCTGAATGTTCACTAGAAGAAAATAATGATCTATTTTCTTCTCTGGTTGACTTTCAACTTCCTGTTCTTCCAGGGTTAGTAAAAAATTAACACTGGCCCTATCTGCATGATGGGATCCTTCCCACCATCCCTGTTGGAGAGAAAGATGATCATGCTTTTACTCAACAGAAAGTACTTCTGTCTAAAAGGTCATGGTGAAGCTGGTAGTTCTACTGATTGAAGCAATATTATACTATTTCTTTAAGAAAAAGGTCCCTCAGCTTTTCCACTGTGGCCTCTATTAGGTGGTGATAGCTGTAAACAGAGACTCCGCTGTTTTGAGTGTTAAACTCTGTAGCAGTAAGATTAGATCAACACAACCATGGATTTATTGTACTTCTTGGAGTTATGTTCAAAAAAGCACCAGAGGAGGTCAGCCTAACAAGGTCCTGACTACAATGACCTGTTTTATGTTTCATATAACTTTCATGGTTACTTCAGCTCCAGGTGTAGTTCCAAGTGGTAACAATGGCTGATAGTAAAATCCCCTACTGAAAATTCTATCCATATTTCAGAGAGATCTCTTCTTCTCCATAGGAGCACTAGTGCTCTAAGTAATTCTTTCCAAGCTTGCAGGAGAAAAGTCCCGTGATATCTGGTTATTTCTCCTGCTTGTTTTGCTGCTTCTGCTTACAAAATTGTCCTTGCTGTGGTACAGAATGTAATTCAAGAGGGTTTCTCCTAATAGAAGCACCTCAATGGACAGCAGGATTAGTTGGGGATTCAGGTTAGTTATACCAGGCTCATCTCTTGGACAACAACTGAAATTCTCATTTCATTTTTCTGCTGGTGAAAAGCCTAAATATCCAATTATTTCTGCAACTTCTGATGAAGGATGCTAAATGGACTTTGTTCAAGGACCAGTAATATTTTTGCTTGAAAAGCATTTTTGAGAGTAATTTCCAGTGACAGGATAAAAAAGGTAAAAGCTAATGTTAAAGCACACAGTCACAATAACTTAGCCTTCTTATGCAAAGCATGTTCCCTTACATGAAATGAGTCATTGTATAAGAGTACTTTTAAGTGGATGCATACAGCTTAGGATCAGAAGGAGGATGGAAACTATTTGAAAACAACAGTGAAAAATTAGTTTTAATCACCTTTTTCATATATAAAAGTTGTTGAAAATAAAAGATTTCCATTTATAGGCCATGACTTTATACTGTTAGATTGCCAAGGCTGGATTCTCTCTTACAGAAATGTCCTACATATCAAATTGTATCAGTGGTATGCAGTTTACAACTCTTTACACTGGACTGAAACTGCTTGCTGATTACCTTTTTGGATCACATGTGAGGCAGATTCTTTTGCTCTCCACTTATCACTCGGCCTTCTGAAAGGTAATGACAGTGTTACCACAAAGTTTGTAGAATAAACTGTGTAAAATATCACAGAAAAATGGTTACTGTACATAGAGAACATTGCAGAGTAAAGTGTGAACCAATCCAAGATTTTCCAGAGAATTACAGTACACTTGGGAAGATTGATATATACTGCTTCACAGCTCTTCATTGCATCACCAGTTGATGCATGGTGCATTTAATTGCAAGAGAAGGGAAAAATTCCAAATTGATTGCAAAGGTTAAATGGCAAAAAGAAACTAACCCATAATATCCTTTCCAAGATCCAGGCACTAGCAGAAATGTTACACAAGGAGTGATGACCCTACTGTCTCATGGTAACACAGAATATGATAGTAAAGGTACTTGTGCACTTCATCTTGCTGAGGAACACCTTATTTCCCAGAAGGCATGGTAAGTTTCTGCTGTGAAGCTATTCAGCATAAGAAGATGAAAATCTGCCCTGCTTTATTCATCACACATAAAGAACTGTTTACATAATTAAACATAATCTTTACTTTGACCTTAACATATCTAGATATACCCATGAAAATCTGGGGTTTTTTGTTCTTGGTAGAACATTTCTGTCTCACAAACTTTCTATTTTATCTGCCACCATGAAAAATACAGCTGTATAACATCCAACAGTGAATATCAAGTATTTCTATATTACAGTAAGGCTACATACTTCTTTCATTTGAAATTAACATTTCAGTGTTGACGGCAATAAAGAAGTAGAGGATCATGATCTAAACCCATTATTCTAAATTACCAAGTGCCTAGGAAAAGAGGATGCTCTAAATCAGAAGAAAGTTAATGAAGAAGAGGACTAATCTGGGATTTTAGACAATAAGAATGTCAGATACTGAGAAATCCCCAAATACTGTGAAATCCCCACAGAAATAACTAAAGGCAAAGCCTGCTGAAATGCCTTCCCTTTTGTGAAGCTCCTGTTGGCAGAATTTGGAACAAAAATTTAGAACTCTGTAAAACACTTGGTGAGGTTACATCTGGGTTAAGAGATTGGGCTGAGCAGCGATCCTCTGGCTGAAAGGCTTCCCAGAATTATACACCCAGTTCAGAATTAGAGGCTAAACAACAGTTTCTTGGTCTTTTTTTTTTTCTTTTCTTGATAACAAACAGACTAAGGGAGAAAAACATGAAACAGACGGAACTCCAAGTTTCAATGCAGATAAGAAAGCATGTGTTCAGAAAGCTGTCTCCTTTTCTTTATCATTGAATGAGCTAGAAAATACGAAGGGCTCTGCACTGGTGAGAGTAGAAGTGCATCTTTGGTTTACATTTGATACCACAGCTGTTAAAGCTAAACTCCATCCAAAATGCTTTCTGCCACCATTTCAGATGGTCTTCAGAGCTCTAACTCCAATTTCTTGTCAAGTCTATTGAATCATACAAATAATTCACGTCATTTTTCTCCTGTCCCAGTATGGGAGCAAGAGTGGCTGTGTCTCATGTGCTTTCAAAAACTGCTCAATCTTAACTTCCAGTAACTGAGAATCCAGTTTCCCTAATCTATTATTGGCATATTTATTATTCCGTGTTAATATCTAGCATATAAATGAATCTAGTCGTCTCCATCACTTGAAAAACCCACCTTTCATGTGACAAAGCAAAATGGATTGTTAGCTGATTAAGTATGAGTAAAAAAACCCTTTATGGTGATAAGCATGATCATTATTAGCAAAGTCCTCATCATGGCACAGTTATTTTAATATTGGGAATATCTTGATTGTGTAACAGACACAATTTCAGAAAACAAAGTTTACTAGTTCTTCAACACATAGAGAATTTGTTTTGTGAACAGAAGCCTCTGAGATGTCACACAGTCTGTCAGCACACCGCCCCTGTAGATTTCCATTTAACGGAAGAAACTGATTAAGACCTTCCCAAGTGAAACACAGATAGAATTGTCTGACTACAGGAAAAAATGTGTTGAACAAAATTTAAAAAAATGCAGATACTATTAGAATGCATGAAAAAAAACCAAACATGAATGCTAATGAAAAAACGTGCATTCATTCTGATAGCAAGTTCTAAAAAGTGGTATTATTGAAAAAAAAAGAGGGAGTTCAACATTTTAGATTTTCAGAACACATGCTTAATTCATACAGACATTATATCTTCTTGGATTTTTAAATCTATTTATGAGAGAAAACAGGATTTAAATTTCAGACCAAGGACAGGAATATGGTACTGAGCCTTTAGGATTATCTATTTCCTTATATAGAAAATTATCCTTGTTGAAATAATTTGCATGGTTATACAACATATACAACATCCAAAAAGGGAAAGTATACATGACATGGTACAGTGAGTTCTAATCAAAATAAATTTAAAGATCATATTTGTGACAATCTTGCTTTCAGGCATATGACATTGCATTCCAAAATTTCAAGCCACATCCATTATTAGCATTCAATGATAGAACATAAAAATGGGATGGCATCCTTAGAAATTTCAATATCCTTCAATTGTCTACATCCCTCAAGGTTAAAGCTGTACATTCAGCTATTTTTGTCAACAAATAGCACTGGGGTGTTTTTTTCCCCAGAAATTTCATGCCAGAAAAAGGAATGAAAGGACCTTTTTCATTGAGAAAAAAAACCAAAAAGCGAAAGAAAAAGGCAAAAAAAGTTCCCTTATAATGTTTTGTGAAATTGTGGGGGAGAAAAAATAGTCTTGATGGTGTTTCAGGTAGAGATTTCTGAAATTTATGAAGTACAGCATTATAGTAGGGCAGATTGCGGTAGACAGAAGGGTAACGGTTTTAAATTGTAAGAAGAGACTTAAATTAGATGTTGCAAAGAAATCCTTCCCTGTGAGGGTGGTGAGGCTTTCCAGAAAAGTTGTGGATGCCCCATTCCTGGAAGTGTTCAAGGCCAGGTTGCATGGGGCTCTGAGCAACCTGGTCCAGTGAAAGCTGTCCCTGACCATCCCTGGCAAGGGGGTTGTAACTACATCATCTTTAAAGGTCCCTTCCAACCCAAACCATCCTATGATCCCGGGATCCTATGGTTCAATGATCCTATGTCAGTACACACTGACGTCACCTTTCACTCAACAGCCTAGCAAATGCTTAGATTTCATCTTTTGTGCATTCAGACGTTCACTTTCCAGCTTGAACAAATGAAGGTTTCGAACAGAAAAATGGAATTTCAAAGAAATCTTTATCTGTCATTGGCATATTGTCATCTGTTCCTGCTCTGGTTATAGAGTGCTGAATGTTACAGTTGCAGACCAGATTCACAGCCCCTCTGCATTTCCAAATGGGTCACTGGGACCAACAGATTCATTTGCATAGATGAGAAATTTCCTGTGACTGTGTGTTGTGGTTTAACCCCAACCAGCAACCAAGCACCACACACAGCCATTCTCGCTCACTGACCCACCACCAGGATGAACTGGGGAAGAGTAAAAGTTGGAAAACTCACAGGTGGAGATCAGTTCAGTTGCATAGGGAATGCAGAAGCCACACGCACAAGCAAAAAAACCCAAAGAACTCATTCACCATTTCCCATGGGCAGGGAGGTGTTCCACATGTCCAGGACAGCAGGGACCCCTCATGCCTCACAGTGACTTGGAAGACAGATGCCATCACTTCAAATGTCCCCTCTTTCCTTCTTCTTGTGCTCAGCTTGAAATACTGAGCAGGATATCAAATGGTCTGGAATATCACTTCGGCCAGTTTGGGTCTCTCCCCAGCCTCCTGTGTCCTCCCAACCTCCTCCCCAGTGTGGCAGTACAAAAAGCAGAAAAGGCTGTGGCTCTGTATAAGCCCTGCTCAGCCGTAACTAAAACATCTCTATATTATCAACCCTCTGTGGAGAACAAACCCAAAACACATCCCCATACATGACATTGTGAGGAAAATTAACTCTACCCCATCCAAACCAGCACACAGGGCTATCATTGTTCCAAGGACTTGCAGTCAAAGCCATCCCATGAACCAATAAAATATCTTCCGGACAGAGACACTGGAAAGAATATCAGAAAGTGAAAACAATCATTAAAATGTCACAGACAAGAAAAAACCAACCATAAACCCAAAAGCTACTCCACATAAAATACTGAAGTTCATGAAGGAAGATAAGGTCAAAGCCTCAGAGAACAATAAAAATAGGTGTTCTCATATTATTCTGAAATTTCATTTTAGTTAGAAATAATTCTGATGAAAAACTTTCACTAGTTTTTATGATCTTTTGAGAAGGCATATGATCAGTAGTTAAGAATTCATTTTTATTTGGGTAGCACTGTCAATTTGATTGTATAAAGAAAAATTACTCCTAAGAAAAAGCCAAGATTTTTTATTTTATAATCAATCGAAGAGTGATGCATAATTAACCTTTACACTTCCTTAGAGTCCATCAGGCCACGAGGACTATCCAAAATTATAGGGCATGGCTCCCTTTTGCCTTCTTTTTAGGGGAAATGAAAAGAAAATATCCTGACATATGAACAACCACCATCCATGTTCTGGAACTCTGTAGCAAACAAATGTATTTCCATTTAAGGCATTGTTTCTTGCTTGTTTGGTTTGGGGGTGTTGTTGTTGCTGTTTTATTGTTGTTGTTGTGGAGTTTTTGCTTGGCTGTTTCATTGTTTTTTATTGTTGTTTTGGTTTGGTTCTAGTTTTGGATTGTTGGTGGGGTTTTTATAACCGGTCAAAAATTCCTGTGGAAAAGAAAAACTGGAGAACAGAAAGACTTTTGGTGACCGTTTTTGATCACGACACTATTTTATTAAGTGTTATTTGCAATTTTAACAGTGCACACTTAAACTGTACTTGGAAGTTCATAGCTAAGTTCAGCCCATCTGAAGCACATTTAAATTATCCATAGTGTGGTGATGACAGGTCCTTCTAGTCCAGTGTCCAGTTACTAAGAGGACCAACAATTTCTATGACCTGATTATGCCTTTCCAAATGGAAATTCATTTCTACAGCTTTGCAGTTATAATTAAAATTAAGCAGTACTTAAGGAATTAATAGGCCACATGTTATGTGTTGAGAAGAACTAAGAATATAAAACACATTTATGGTTAATGTGAACATCTCCACATATGACCTGAGCATTTAAATAATGCATTTTCTCAGCACTCTGAATCCCGAGATGCCTTGACTTCACAAAGAAGTCAGAGGTGAAGCACAAAGTTTTTTTGCCAGTTCAGAACATTTCCAATTTTATAATTCTGTGCAACCAAATGTCAAAATCCCATTGCAAAATTCTGTGATCCTTACGTAGCACAGGCATACAATAATGCAGAAGGAAGTGGAAGTGACAGAAGAGAAACTTCTACATTGGTTATTGGGTGGATAAGAATCTGAACAGGAGATATTGAAGGTTTAGGACTCTGCTGAATACATCATCTCAAGCAGTAGCTCAGCTCCAAACACAACATTTGACATGCCCTGTTTGTTAAAGTCCCTCGGGTATTCTTTGAAGATGTGTCCACTGAATACTACCACTCTAGCAAATCTCTCCACAAAATTCCTGCTGCTGCTGAATTTAAAATGAACATGCTCTGGGATTAAGTGTCCCAGCATACTCCCCACAAACAGATCTAAGGTCAGCAGAAAAGACTGCTGGAGTTCTCAGCAGGAGCTTTTTTAAAGGCAAGTAGTGTGGTAATGAGGAGGACACCTAGAGACTTAGTTCTCTCTAATTATGTTAAGATGTCCTCGGCCTTAATTGGAATGCTGTTGCCAGAAACATTCTAGAGCACACACCTGGGAAAATGGCATTAAGCACATTGTATTCAAAGTGGAACAGGAAACAATAGCACCAGAGAGATGAGGCAGATGAAGGGAATGGCCCTACCTCAGAGATGGATGCAGTGCAATGACCTGGAAGGCTCAAGCTGTGGAGGTGCTGACTACCACATGTTCCACAAGGACTGTGCTTCAGCACATTCTCCCCACTGCCCAGAAGTCTTTGCCTTGAAGAATAGTAGCAGATTGCAACCAGGTGTCCAGGAACAGACTTGACTAACAGACTTTTCAGATCTTAATTCTAAATTACCTTCGGAGGAAGAAGTACAGAGCAAATCTGGGCCATCCTTTTCTTTAATATCTCTAGACAGGTCCCTTAGTCAAAGCTGAGGAAGGTCAAGTTCAGCATGTACCATCTAGAATGGCTGTCCTGAGGTGAATCTTGTATAAAACTTCCCAAAGACTTCAGAGGATATGCTGCACAGGTCCACAGAGCAGAAACCTGATTGTTTAGAAAACTGCTACAGATGTTCTCCATCTCTTCTGACATACTCAAAAACCCAGCATTAGCCTTTTTGAGAGTTTCCCCAGAGTTCTAAAAACCAGACTTAAAGGCATTGTCACTAAACCAGATTTGGATCACTTGTCCCTTATTCATAGCCGTGTTTTTGTAATGGTTGCTTCCACAGGATACATGCTTTTTATGCAAAAATACAAAGCTGGTAAAAAAATAATGCTGTTTAAAATATAATGCTGTTAAGAGATGGAAACAGAGGAACTGTTTATGGTTAGACAGCAATAATTGCATTGTTTTAGACAAATTTTGATGTAAAAATACTGTATAGTGGTTTTTGTCATTCCCATGGACACATCAAAAGAGCTTGGCTTTTATCTCATTGACCAACCATCAAAAAATCATTCCAGCTTTTTGTAGCTCAGTGATCACAGTTTCTACCACATTCTAGTAGCATCCTCTTAGCAAGATGACAATCAGTTTTGGTCTCAGATAGGCTGTGTAGTTCTCCTCCACTGAGACAGGGTTTTCCAGGTGACACAACTGAAGTCTGCCTGTCATGCAGTTCCCTAACAGAAAAATGTGACAAAGAAAACAGGGAATTTTTCCAGTGTCAGAGACAGCCATTCAGGGTTTAGTCTTCAACACAGGCTTTTGGTATAGTGTTCACCACTTTTAATGGACAGAAGGCAAATATTTTATTGCCCCTTCCCAGAAGTGTAACATATTGGCATCCTTACAGTAAGAATCCCTGGTGTGCTTCTAATGTTTTCCTTGGCATCAGGAGGAAATCCCAGGCAGAGCACTGTATTATTTTGAGGCTGGATACAAAATTATGACATGGGAGTCCTTATCCATTGCACAGTGAACATTTTAAGCCCAGGGCACATCTACTGAATATTTAGCAGTGGTTCACTGTGTTCATAAAACACTGCACCCATCAAAACAGGGACAAGCACCCTTGTCTGACATCAGAGTTTCTTCATAACCAAGCTCAACACCAATATTACCAAGTGTCTGTAAAACTTCCAAGGAGTAAAGATGAAAGTGTCTGGATATGAAAATCCAGTAAGAAATTATATAGGTTTAAAAAGTGATGATCTGAAGTGAAATCTGTTTTTCCATTCAGCCATAATTTATAGATGTTCTCTGAGTTTATCAAATAGTCTCAGAAGTGAGGCTAGTGAATACTAGTGGTAGATGTAATTTTATCTTTTTTATTCATCTGGTTAGGGAATTATTCTCTCCACAACATACAGAGAAGCAGAACACATATATTCTTTTCTGCCTGCAGTGCAGAACTTGTGCACTGCTCTGTTTGTACTTAGCATGGAGAAGGTTACTCAGAAATCTGAGTCGGCCACAGTGACCCATTGTGAAGCTCTAACGGGGATGGATCCCTCTGGACGGATGGATCCAGAGCTGCCTGATACAGACTGACTGACCAAAAAAACCTCCCCAAAACTGCGCTGCCTATAATCAAAGCAGGAATAGTTAGATCTTACTTTAGTAAAAAAGCTACAAGTGTCAAGTTACTTTTGTTTACTGACTGAAGGAACAGTTAAGCTCTCAGTACCAGTTAATTTATTCCTGAACTCCTCTGTTCCAAGAAACACTAACAGTACATCTTGTCTACAGTTCTTACCAACAGCACGAATGTAATGAAATTCTGATGATTTTGTTGCTTAGAAGCAGGTTTGCTAAAGTGGCTTTGAGATCCAGGAGGTCTAGATACCAAAGCACAATCATATTTTGAGTGAAATGTGGATCCTTGCTTTCCTTTCTCAAGGGCAACTGAAGGGTGATTGAGAGCTTTGAGTCAGGAGTTCATTCACATTCACACCTCAGCATCTAAATGCATATTGTCATTGTTTAGAGTCATCTTCAGAACTTCTGCTTTCCACAGACATAAACTAATGGTTCAAGTGCTTTGACCTCCATAAAATATGCTGGCACTCGTTAGAACCACTCATCTTGCATTTTCAGCAGCAACTTACAGACCCCGTGCAAGCTCACCTTTCTAAAATTAACTTGGAACATTTGGTGACTCACCTCAAAGTACAAGTTAAAGGATTTGTGTAATATGAAAGCAGTAGACTGAAGTCTTCCTGCACTTCTTATATGGACTGGCTGAAAGAACTCTTGGCGTATGACCAACGTATAAGTTGTTAAGACAATGATTTCAAATTATAATCAGCTGAAAGATTTGTGTTAATAGCGGGGTAATACAAAAGTAAGTTCCACTTTCTGTTTTGCTTTTCAGCTGTTTCAGAGCCATCATAAGAGATGTCCTAAATATTCAGAGACATCTCTTAAAGAAAAAAGACATAATACATTTCAGGGCAATTAAGATATCCACTACAATGTAGTAAGCATTTCTAACATAAGGATTTAATGAAAATTATTAACTGTGAGATTAAGGGTAGCTGGGAATAATCCAATCTAATAATTATTATTCACAATGCTTTTCATCATGTTCTAAGAAGTAAATAATGAACTGTTTAGATTACATCCTTTCAAACACACTACAAAACAGAAACAAATTAAATGCCCTCAGAATTATGGTCAAACCAATAGTAGTATTCCTATAGGCAAACAAGGGCAAGTGTTTTTGAGAAAAGCTCACCAGAGCAAGTGTATCGGTCTTGTTTATGTATCAAGTGCACAATATTAACTGCAATGCCTATTTGGAAATATAAAGCAATATTTCTAAAAGGATTTGGAAGTCTTAAGTGATTAGAAAAATCAACTCTATTGCTCAAATAAATTTTCCTGATGAGGTATCATAGCAACGATATGCAACTTTTGTTCCACTAGGGAAAACACTGTGTTTCTGGTGAACAGCTTATATTACACATTCCTTACATCTTATCACGTTTTATTTTCTGGAAGAAAATTTGTGTTTATATGATCACCTATAAGAGAAGGGCCGGTGAAAAGATTTGTCTGCCTTGATTTACACTGATGCCTTGAAGAGGTTTGGTGTTTGTTGCCATACAGTTTCACTGAACTTGGTGAGAATAGCTCCACTGGCTTGTCTGAATGCAGCCCTGGGATTTTCACTATTTTACCACAAAATGTCCAGGGCTTGCTCTGACCCCAGAGCCTGGTCCCCTTCCCTGTTCCCATACAGTTGGTGGGCCCATCAAACAGAAGCTTCTGGAGAATAGAAGAAATGGGAAGAGCTCAGCTAGAGAAGGAGCTGAACCCAGGTTGACCTCAATCTTCATGCACATAATTTTTCTAAGAAACATTTTCTCACATGCAAGAGGGTTTTTTTTTTCTGATTAAGGAAACTGAGGAAATCCTGAAGGTAGGT
>VZTZ01024352.1:186223-215659 GCA_013400955.1 Drymodes brunneopygia | reverse complement strand
GAATTTACCGTGACCTGGGATTCTCTCCTGCTGCTTTCCTGAGCTGTGATGTGTTGGTGACGAAGTGTTCCCGGCTGTGCCTGTGAGGGCAGCAAGGCAGCAGGAGTCAACACAGTATGTTCATCCCACCCTGGTATTTCACCAGATATGTGCTTTGCAGCACTGGACAGCGTGGGGCACCTGGAAGGAGGCTGCTAACACTGCAATTTGTCCCAGCAGAATGTTGTTTAGCATCAGTCTTAAAAATGATTATTGTTTGGGGGTCTTATTTCTTTAAGCGCTTGAGTTATAACTCCCAAATATTTATGCTGTATAGCACTTGTGTGTACTTAGCAAAAGAACACTTTACTTAAAAAGAAAAAAAAAGTGCTTTGCTTAATAATATCTGCTTTACATTTACTAGTCAAAACATCTTTGTGAAGGTGTTCAAACCACAAATGAGAATTTGTTGTCTATGATGCTTTATACAACACCTTCCACTGATTAACCGTGATTTAAGACTGGGATTTTTTCTCTTTTTAACATTCAAAGTACAAAAAAACCCCCCAAACATGAGTATTAGAAGCTTTAGCTTTTTATGCTATGTGTATACCTACTATCATTAGGTAAGCTCAGGATCACCACAGGTGCACTTTTGTTAGGACTGAGTTTATTAAAGATAAAACCAATTTTCATTCTTTTTAATCAGTAATCTTCACAATATAGAACAGTAACACCAAGAAGGATGAAAGTCATACCAGGAAGTTTGGACAGATGGTTCTAACAAGTGCTTGAACAATTTCATTTCTGTTTTTTCCTGATCCCTGTGCTTTTGTTCATGGCTGCAACTCAACAATTATTATAATTTAGGGCATTATAAATAGGGTATTATCTCTTTATGCTATATAGAGAAGAGGAAAAAGTAAAAATAGGCATCCTTCAGAGAACTTTTCAGAAGCCTCATCCTGTCTTTTCTTCTTTTTTCTTTCTCCATAGGAAACATTTCAATGGAATATTTGGGATTATGATCCTATTTACATGGCTTACTCCAAAATTCAGCTGTGATATTCTGCACCAACTTTCTCAGCTATTTAGTAAAATAATAACTACACAGGAAAAATGCATTTCCTAAATTTCATTCCCAGAAATATGCTGTATATCTTTAAAATTCTGCACCTAATCTATTCCATTGAATTGCAGACTATGAATACTATGTAAATTCAAAATAGATGCTTAAAATCAGATTAAAGTGTTTATTAATAGCTCAAGCTGATCGTTCTAAAGACGATTTTCACTGATTTCTACATAAAGAACCTTATTTTTCTCAGTATGTTTCTAATTTGACCATTAAACTCCTTATATATATTACTAAATGAGACCTTAAACATGAGGAAATGAGTTAAAATTTTAATGATTTTACCTCACTATGTTGGTACTGAATGTTATTAAATCCTTTTTGCAAGCCCAGAGGAACAAAGTTTATTAAATATTGTGTTATTTATCTTCCCTATTTTCTGTGGGAGGGTTCTCCTTTATTTTGCTAGTACTTCACCTTACCGCTATAGAAGCCTAGTTTGTATAATTAATTTTAATTTATGGACACACACTGGAGCTTTTTTCCCCAAATAGAGAGCTATGAGACCCATACATAGACTTCGTTCAAAAACTGCTTCTAAAACTGAAGTTGATACCATCTTCCCAAAAATGACTGGTATGTGTTTTGTTGTGCAATGGATTAGGGATAGAAATGACAATGATTAGAAATCTTGTAGAAGCTGTGAGATGAACGGAAGAATTATGATTTACAGGTCAGGTTACTCAGATTGATACAGGGTGAATGATACAGTGTTTCTAAACTCAAGGGCAGTCATTAATAAATACAACAGGTATAGGAAGAAAGTGTATCTTATCATCTATTATGACAATAATAGATGATAAGATAAAAAGAGGTAAAATTACTTGTCTAGGGGATCTGTGGTACAACCAAGAATTGTACAAAATCACTGCAATTCTACCCAAAAACCTTAAACATAAACTAACATTTTTTTCCTTCTTGTTTATGCACCCATTCATTTGTATTTAAGGTCTCGAAATTCTTATCCTGTGTGTTTCTAAGCATATAATATTACTTTGATTCAGCTGCTATAAATGTCCTGCTTAAGAAGATTTTAGAGGATTACTAGGGTCCCCGTAGGAAAAATGAATAAGATTTAACAAATATAATATTGAAAACTTGGATATGAGCAGCTTCTTAGTTTTCCTTCAAAGTGTTCCTTTGTGAAATCAGAAAGTATAAACCCACTATCCCACAAAAAGTGATTGATTTGTACAAAGCCATGGATAACATATATGCTAGCACAGGACATAAAATGTGTAAATATTAAGAAGTTATTCATTAAAACCTGAGTTGATAGGAAATGGGCTGAAGAGAATACCCAAGAATCCTCTGTTATGCAAGAGAAGCCAGATCTAACAAGTACTACAGACATTTCACCTTATTATTTCTGCTTAACAAACTGTGATTGTTAAACCAAATTTGCCCCTTAATCTACAAAGTATAATTCATTTAACAAAACTGTTTTAGGAACGTATTTAACAAAAACCTACAAACCTGAAACATTAGGTTGGCATTCCAAGGAATTCTGCATCTACAGTCAAAAGAAGGTTTCAATGTATTCTTTGAAGTCTTGGCAATTGCCCTGCACCTGAGCCAAGTACACTCTTATTGTAGAAACACATACATCCACATATATATGACATTCATATTAAAATATTTTCTTGTGAATGAAAAAGGTAAAATTAAATGTCAGCCTATATATACATTATCAAAATAAACCAAAGATTTTCCTTGAAGTATCTGAAGATATATGTAATTCACCATAAGAAAATATCTGTGGGAAGACATGGATGGCAAACTTTTTCATAGGTAGTGAGAGATCAGTATCAGCTTTTGATATCCTCAACCTGAACCCTGAAATTGAGGGGTTTGTTCCCATTTAACAACCCAGGTGTTATTCTGGAATATTCTGTCTTGGCTATGGAGGACAATATGAAGTTTGACACTCTGTCACACACTTCCCCCACCTGTTCTGCAGACAACACTCAGATAACAAAAAAGATTTAGAAATCTCAAGATCTGTTTCAAGTTTGAGCACTGAAAATTAAATCCCACAGCTAAAGTCAGCCAAATGAATCACCTGAAAGGCAGTCACTAAAAGGGAGGAGGTTTATTTATTGCTCTTCTGCTCTCTGACACGAAAAAGGAATGAAACAAAGCAATTAGGCCAGTTTATCTATTTGCAAATCATAGTTTATAAAGTAATGCTCAGGCAAGATTCATAATAGATTATTGCTAGGTATGCCAAGCCTTGGTCAAGAATGCCTCCCTACAACTCTGGCTGCTGATCAGAAAGCTTTGCACGTTGGAATGGAGGGACATCAGCAACATAATTCACTATAGAAAATAACAATTTTCAATATAAATACCTGTAAGACAAGAACTGAATTTTAGCATATTGCTTGGATGCATTTAGTGGGATTGATCCTAGATGAAGATTGTTGCTTCTCTGTATCACATAAAAGAGGCAAATGCACAACTATTCACATTCATGGAGTACAAATATAATACCTGAGACTAGTAGGTATAAATTATTCTACTCAGATTGTCAGAAAACTGAAACATTTTCATCCTTTCCTTGAAATATATGTACCTGATTCTGTATATTTGTCATGTTTCAATGTGCCAGCAATAAAACATCTTTAAAACTTTACAAAGGCTGAGGCAGTTTCAGATGCAACATTGACAGATTTCTACTGAACATAAAAATGGACAAAGAAATATTTCATATATTCTGAGTATTCTGATTAATCTAGATCTTTTTTTATTGTCATGTACATAAAAATGGAAGTGCCATCATATCATAATCGGTTCTTTTCAGTTGTCAAAGTATAAAGCAATACTGGTAGTACTATAAAACATCTATGTCAAGCAGTTAAAATGATATAAACATTGAATATTCAATATCATACATAAGCAATTGCATACCTGATTTGAACATGGTCATGGGTGCAGCTGAATATTTATGCTTTATAGCTTTTATTTGCCTCACCACCCATGTGAAGAAACAACTAATTTGGAATACCTACTTGTATATGTGCCCAATTTCCTATATAAACAGAATCAATGCATGCGCAAAATTAACACTTGTTTTCACTTTCTTCACTTGCAACTTCAAATTATGATTTTTAGTGGGATTTTCAATATACATGAACAATTTTTATCTTAATTTCAGATAATGATTGAAAGGGTTTCAAATTCTATGTGAAAATACTGGTTTCTTTGTAAGAGATAAATGGAATTTCCTAGATATGCAAACCTTCTAAAATTAACATGTATCAGCACTGTTTAATTGCACATGTACACACAAAGAGACTCTCTCAAAGACAAAAAAAGCATTTTCATTTGGCTTTTCAAATGAAAAGTGGAAACATTCCCAAGGGAACAAAAAAAATTATGTCAGGTATTAATATGTGCTCTTTTATCTCAAAGGGGAAATATTTGTGATACAGTAAACAAGAAGTAAAGGTTAATAAAGAAGTGAATATGAGAAGGCTAAAGAAATGCTGTGTCTCTTAAATTCCATTGAATTAAACTTATTTTCAAGACAACTGCTAGAAGAAGATTAAAAAAAGAAATCTTTACATGGTCTATGCTGAATGACTACAGAAATGTTTTGCAGAGTTTGTCTTCAAGGGCTGATAAATTTATTTCTGAGAATCTAATTCTGTGTTACCCTGTGGTTTTACTTTTCCACACTTTTTTTTTTTCTGTCATTGGTAACTTTTCCATTTTTAAGGGTCTGGCAATTAATGGAAAACCAGATTACCAGAGTTGATATTCTCATGGATGTCACATTTCTTTGAAATACTTGGGTAAAATCTAGGAACAAAATCTACCTTTTTTCTCTAGAATAGTTTAGGAGTCAGGGCTACAGAATACCAAAGCAATACAGTTGTATTTTCATATTTCATAAGGGGAAGGAACAAAATAAAAGGAAACAAGGAAAAAATATTTGAATGGAGCAATTCATTCTGCACAACAAGTATTATTAGAATAATGAAATATTCACATATATGCTCTCTCTAATACAGTAAAACATTTCCAAGGCAATGTCTTGGCCTCTTATGACAGTGGTACTAAATTGATGGATGAGGGAAGAGTGGCTGACATTATCTGGACTTGTGCAAGGCATTTGACACTGTCCCATGCAACATCCTTGTCTCTAAACTGGAGAGATGTGAATTTGCCAGAGGGAGCACTTGGTGGATGAGGAATTGGCTGGATGTCACACTCAAAGGGCTGTGGTCAATGGCTCAACGTCCAAGCAGAGACCAGTGACCAGCGGTATCCTCAGGGTTCAGTATTGGGACCGGCCCCATTCAAAACCTTTTTTGCCCCATGGACAGTGGGATTGAGGGCAAGTTTGCCACTGAAACTGAGCTGTGTGGGGCAGTCAGCATGCTGTAGGGAAGAGATGTCACACGGAGAGACCTTGACACTCTTGGCAGGTGGGCCTGTGCAAATCTCATGAAGTCCAGTGAAGTGCAAGGTCCTGCACCTGGGTTAGGACAATCCCAAGCACAGAATTAGTCTGGGTGGAGAATGGACTGAAAGCAATCCTGAGGAGAAGTACTTGGGAGTGTTACTGGACAAGGAGCTTGACAAGACCTGGTGATGTGCACTTACGGCACAGAAAGCCAACTGCATCCTGGGCTGCATCCAAAAAAGTGGCCAGCACGGCAAAGGAGATTAATCTGCCTCTCTAGTCTTTGTGTGTGATCCTCCCTGGTGTGCTGTGTCCAGCTATCCTGGTATCCCAACACAGGAAGGACATGGACCTGTTGGAGCAAGTCCATTGGAGACCCACAAAGAAGATCACAGGGCTGGAGCTCCTCTCCTATGGAGAGAGTTGAGGGTGTTCAGTCTGGAAAAGACAAGACTCCAGGGGACCTTACGGCACATTCCAGTACCTGGAGGGGGCTACAAGAGATCTGTACAGGGACTTTTTACCAGGGCATGCAGTGCAGGACTAGGGGGAGTGGCTTTGAACTGAAGGAGAGTCAGTTTTATGGTAGAAAGATGGTAGAAATATTTACTGTAAAGGTGGTGAGGCACCGGGACAGGTACAGAGAAGCTGTGGATGACCCATTACTGCAAGTGTTTAAGGCCAAGTTGGATGAGGCTTTGAGTAACCTGGTTTTGCGAAGGGTGTTCCTTCCCATGGTGGGGGGTGCTGGAAACAGATGATCTTTAAAGACCATTCCAATCCAAACCTTTCTGCGATTATATGATTTTAGTCCAAACAAAATCTGTCATCTAAACAAGCATTTACTATCTGATGCCAAAGAACAAACCTTTTGAAACCCACAGTGGGCTGCATCTGCACATCAAAATGGATTGTGCTTAGGAGGGATGCTTGAAAACACTTATGTCAACAAATATATAAGGGGCCTTTATCTTAAGCTTTGCAAAAGAGTTCAGAACAGTATGCCCAGTTTTGGTTTGTATCTTCCAGTGTATGGGGAAGGTGACTATATAAAATATATAGTATTGGACAGAGAAAGCACTTTCATACTCCAACAGAAGGGAGACATTTGAATTGAAGCTCTGCCTCATCTTCACAGACATTTTTCTCTGTTACACTACACACAGTTACCTTGGTTCCCTCACCATTACCATCACAGGTGGAAGCTATGACTCCAGTGGAATTTGGGGCAGTAATGATGCAGTCTTGAGCAGCCTGAATTTACTACCAGTGTCGATAGGTATGAAGACCAATGAGTAATACATCAACAATTCTAGAGCAGAATGTAAGAGAGGTGTTTGTAAGAGTGAAAAACTAATAACCTTGCAGAAGTCACTGCAGTGTTGTTGATGTCCTGTTCACTAACCTGTAGTGCCAGAAATAAATTGTCTAAATCAGTTCACTGATTCCTTCAATACATTGAACCGATGCCTGGCCAGCCTTGGAGGGAAAATTTCAGCCATAGAAAATAAGCAGACAATATTTCTTTGCAAATGTGATGAAGATATGAAGTCAAGCAATTGTGGCTGGCTCCTGCTGCAGAGGGTGAGAGCATACAGCTGCTGTCTGCTCTGCAAAGGCACAAAGATTCTCTCTATGGAGGCACTTTCTGTGAAAGCAAGAGGGAGATAATCAGCTGGGTAATGGCTAACACTCAGTAGACAAGATAATGGTAGAGTACAAAGAGCACAGCAGTAAAGCAGTTGCATAAGTCAAAGACTGTGACTGAAAACGGTGAGCTGTGAAAGCTCCTTACTGTAAGAAAAAGACACTGCATTTTGTGTTAGAAGATAAAAACTGGAAATTTGCTTTAAATCTTGGAAAAGGGATATATGGGGAAAGTGGTCTCTGTTAATATGAGAAATTTAGCACTTTTTAATATTCTTTTTTTTTTTTTGGATAGGAGACTTCAAGAAGATTACCTATGACTTGATAGGCAGCATTTAACTACTCTGTATATGAGGACTGTATGTGGAGTTTTTAAGTTGGAAAGTTTTTCATCTTTCTGAGAAAAAAAGAAAGAGAGGTTTAAAAAATCAAAACCTCTGAGTTATATTAAGAATATTTCAAAGACACTCAATCTTTACTCATTAATCTATGAGTCTGAGATCAGCAGTGATCACAGATCCCAGACTTCAGTTATTACACCCTTTGTTTCACTGGGTGCTTCAGTTTTAGACAGAATGTGGAATTCAGCCCACCTAATTTTAGCCCTCAGAAAGAACAGTGCATTTCTGTTAGCCTGCTATCTTGAACCCTCCCCAGTCAATGGAATGAGAAGGGCACCTCACTAAGATCATAATAAATAGGGAGGAATATCTAAAACAGATGGAATAAATATGTTAAACAGATGGAATATGCTGTGTCTACATAGAGCATGTTTTTTCTCCTTCACCTCCTTCTCCTTTCTTTTGTAAAGGATACTAGAGACAGCTCAGAGAATAGATTATGCCACAATTAAGCGAAATACTTCTGCCTGTCAGTCACTAGCATTCACACTACCTTCAGCTTGCCGTGACAAGCCATATTAACAAGAAATACATCTTCGGGTTCTGCAAATGCTTTACAGCTTCATCTGGCAGCCAGCTGGTCATGTCAATTCTGGGCCACGTTACATAACCTGCCGTCTGCAGAGCTCTTCTTTTCCCAGAAACGCCAGGAGCAGACAGCCACGACACTGCAGTGCAAGTGCTCTGCTTGTTATCTAAGCAGGGGCAGCCCACGGCCTCTGCCTGCCCTGACAACAAAGGCTTCAGGAAAGTATCACCACCATTAAATTCACACCAGATGTTCCAAACAAGAGATGCAAATGTTTTCCTCTCCTTCTGCACTTAAAGTAAAATGTAGTGCGTCGCTGTGTGGAGTGGGTTTCGGTGCAATTCTAAAAACATGCAGTGAGCAAAGCACAGTTCACACCTTGTCCCCTGCAGCATAAAGAGGTATATCTGATGACCTCCCTACGTGCTGTGGCTGTAAACACTGATGCTCAGAAAAATTCCTCTGAATTGGCACTACATTAATTCTTGGAAAAGCTGAAGCTGTCAGTTCAGCACTAGACAAACTGCTTAAATGTGCCATTGAATTCTGGAACCCCTCAATCTCAGCTTGAATGCTGATCTCTTGGTTTGGACTCTAACAACTTTTCATAATTTTTACTAATTTTTTTTTCACAATTTTAATCACCCTTGTTGGAAATTTCCTTTACAGATGCATTTTTTTTCCACACAGATTCTTCCAGATTTTCTTCAAAAATGGAATGAATGAAAATGACCATGCAAGCATTTTTTAAGTTACAGCAGCAATTTTCTCAAGCAAATTTTTTAAAATTCTAAAAAGAAGCTCTCAGCTTTTGAAACCTTTAGTGCACAGTGAGAAAAACAATGGGAAATGTTGTGAAAACAGGATTTATGCTGAAGTGAATGGCTCTTTAATACATATTTGTTGTCTTAAAACACATCACTTGGCAAGTTTTCATTGCACATCTGAAGAAATATGATGTTGTATCTATGAGAATTGATAAAAGAGAAATTCCTTCCACTTTGGAATGAAGCTAAATAAAATTGATAACACTGGTAACAAGTAAACTACTGCTGGCTGTAGTAGAAAATGGATAAATATTGACTTACTGCAAAATCAGTAAAGGAACATTAATAATATTTTTATTTAAGAACACTTTCAATAACCAAAATGGAAAGAGATAACTATGGAGGCATATATACCCATGTGTCCAATCCCAGTCTATGATCTTATACTTCAAATATGTAGTTTATTAATTGAACTGCTTGGAAACACAGAGATTACTTTTTCTTTCTGTTTACTTCCTTTGTCTTGTAATTTTAGAAGTTAGTTTTAAGTAGTAACTTTGTATAGACCTTTCTGCAGAATCATAGTATGATTGATGAGAGGCTTCATAGTAGCAAAATAAATACTGCACTGATTCCTTTTGAATTAGTCACTATATAAAATCTGCAGAAAATAATATTACAATTGCAAAACTCTCCTTTAAAAAAATTCCTAAATATGTAAGGCAGGCAGAATAACTGTTTTAATGACTTCTCTTCCTATCGGCTGCAGTACCTTCAGACATACCTGGCTAACATCACTAAAAAAAACCAAAAAATATTTTTCTCTGTGTTTTGCCAAAGATACAGTCTTTAAAAAAAACGTAGCTGTCATTTCTGTGAATGCTGGCCATATGTCTGCATGAAGTCCTTTCGCAGTTTCATTAGCTATATCAATTTTAAAAAAACCCGCTAATTATATATTCAAATTTTCTTTTTATTTTTATGGTGCTGTGAAGTTAACAGATGGACTCCAGCAACACAGAAACTGAATTTCCATTTTCTGAATGGAATAGATTTATCTACAATAGGTTTTAGCTTTAGTCAGATGAGCATGTTGTTTATATAACAAGTGGCATTAAAATTTTGTGACATTTGAATGTGGCAAAGAAGAGATTTAGAGCAGAAAAAAGATGTAAAATAAATGGTCTTGCAGAGATGGGCATAATAATGCTATAAATTAGCTGAAAGTTGACTGAGTAATCCTACTATAATTTAATGGTCTTGTTTAGCTATTATAATATCCTATTTTCTAGCAGCAGTTACCTTTCCTAACGGGCAGAAAGAATGGCCAGGCAGGAGAGCCAGCAGCTTGATTTAAAAGATAAGGGTTGCAAAGGTAAGCAAGTTCAGTAAGTATGAAGAGAGAGTACAAAATCAGAGAGATGATACAATATTTATTCCTCAGAACCTCTTCAAGGTACCCTTGATTTGTGGCTTAGGCTTTCCTAATCTAGGGGTGTTTTCTTTCTTTCTAGATTTCATATAGTAGTTTGTTTTTCTTTCAGTTTGCTAACTAATGGCTTAATTTGATGCCCATCCTCCTCTTTTAAAGTACTTGGTTATTTCTCTTCTACCTTCTTTTGTCCTTCTCAACATAAAGCTCTGTTCTTTCTCACTCATTTCTTTTCCAGGATGAAGTTTTCTAGTCTATTTAATTGTTCCTCATTTAAAAAAGTTGTTTTACACCTGTGATCATGCTTATTGCTCTTTTTTAACCCTTTCTAATGATGCAGCTTTTGACAGGGGGGGGACCAGAATAGCTACAGCACACAGGACTCAGTGGGACCACCACACAGGCATGGTGTAGAACTGTTCTCCTCTCCACTACTTTCCTTATAATTTTTGCCCTTTCCTGACTGCTGCTCTTGGATTTTCATAGAACTGAGTATCACAACTTCTCAGATTGCTTTGTAGGAAGAATTAGAATTTATTCCCACATGCATTATTTAAAGTTTATCTGTACATCTGCCACTTTATTATTCATTTTACTGCATGAGATTCTTCAGCAGTTCTTCAGTCTGCTTTTGATTTTACTTCTCTGTATATCTTCAATAACGACACTGCATTGATCATCCCCTTTTACAGGGCAGTTACAGTCGTAATGAGCACAAGTGATCCTAGCAAGGAGATTCATGGGTTTTTACTTATTGCTTGCACCACTATGAATACTATCTATTCTTATTTTGGGGGCTTGTGTTTAAGCATTCCTTCTTATTCAGTGGTTTGCTTTATCACTCTTTCTCTGGGGAGTTTGCTGACTACTTTTAATGCCAGAAGTATTACCAGTATTACAATTAGTTTGCACCTTTAAGTCTTTCAAAGACCTGCAACTGACCCATGAGGCCTGACTTCACTCTACAAAATGGAATTCCTTTACTCTATGATGCTTCCCACGAGTACTTGTTTATCCATTTTTAGGAAAAATGGGTAATAATATTCCTTAGAATAAACTGAGTCACAGAATGAAGCACAGAATGAGTAGTAAATTCTGTGATTTTGTGATTCACATTTTTGTCAAATTCTCTCAGTCTCAACAAAGACTGTTGTGTAGCTTCCAAGAATGCCTCCTGAATCCTTTTTAAAAGTTCCAGCCACATTTGCCACAAGCAAACTGCAGATACCAAGGCAACTTGAACTGGTCTATTTACACTTGAGTTGTACACTTTTTTAATCCTTGCAATGGGCTGAATTTTTCTGGTCTGTTCTTGTTACTTGCAACTCTCAAATATATCAGGTGTTGTATCCATGTCACTTCTGCCAGTACTAAAATTTAAGACAGAAGAGAGAGGTTCTGGTTGGGAATTACTTAAAGTTCATCCACCAGAATTAGAACTGCAAACTGCAGTTTATGCTTTCTGTCTTAATTGTTTTGTTCTTCAATAAATCATTTAATTGGAGATTTCTACTTCTGGCTTCTGCTATCACTGGAAAAGATCTATTTGTGATTTCTTTTTTTTTTTGCAACTTCCCCTCTCGGATTTTGAGTCAAAGACATCATGTGTTTTTGAAAAGCAAGGGAGGATAAGAGTTTATTCTGGTTTTTCTTCAGAACCTACATTTCCATTCCTGAAGCTTGATACATTTACCAGCTTAATAGTTATATTTACAATCACCACACTATAAACTAACAATAAAATTGCAAAATATCATGACCTGTTAGAACTTGGTATTTTCAGGTCTTCAGTACCTGCAGTGATGAGAGTTCATCCTATTTCATGTAGTCATAAATAAGGTGTGTCTTACACAGAAAGGAAAATAGCTAAAGATGCAAATACATCAATGTGTAAAATGAACATCCACAAATACTTTTTTTAGAAAACCACATAAATATTTTATCTGAGAGATTCTATAAGGAAACTTTTTTTAAATTTTGTTTAGTATTTTCTAAACACTTCACTGGCAGTATTTGGAAGCACAGAGACAGGAGAGGTTTTACAAAGCAGAGAGCTTAAATGGAGATAGAAGTTCCCATGAACTGAAATACCTATTTGAAATACAAATAGCTGTTGTACTTTAACTCCAGCTGTCAGCTGAGCACCACACACAGCCACTCTGTGCCCTTGGTGAGTTTGGGACAGAGAGGGTCTGAAGGGTAAAAGCTGGAAAACTTGTGGGTTGAGATAAAAACAGTTTAATAGGGAAAGCAAAAGATGCACACACAAGCAAAGCAAAACACGGAATTCAGTCATCATTTCCCATGGGCAGGCAGGTGTTCAGCCCTCTCCAGAACAACAGGGCCCCACCACATGTAATGGTGACTTGGATAGACAAACGCCATCATGCCAAATGTCCTTCCCCTTCCTGGCTCTTCCCCCAGCTGTTATTGGCTGAGCACGAGGCCATGTGTTTTGGGACATCCCTTTGGTTAACTGGGATCAGCTGTCCTGGCATATAATTTTATCACCATGGGTTGAATACTGACATCCCTTTCAGAATCACTGTTATCTATTAAAAAAGAGTACAAAACCAATGAAATGGATAACAAAGAAATCAGAGATTATGGATGTGTAAGCAAAGTAAAAAATGAGCACCTGCTGCATTAGTGAAAGAGAATACTGGTAGAGTGGATTAGCAAAAATGATGGTTTGCCATATGTCATGTAGACCTGTCTGTGATTCAGCTCCCAGGCTTTAAAACTGGGTAAGTGTACAGTTTTCCAGTGGATTGTCCTTCATTCCTTCATAAGAGAACCACTAGTAAGTAATATGGTATACCCTAAAAACCCTCAAAAATGGCAATGGCCTGAAGGCCACTACATTTTGCATAACAATACAACAAATAGCAACTTTTAAATCTTAAAGCATCTTTCCATTTATCCTAAACTGTAAGTGAGAATTACAAGAGCACAGTTCTGATCTGACACCAACTTTGTGAAAACATACTCTAATGTGGTGTGAAAGTTACATACATGGCTGGGTTAAACATTTTACAAGCTCTTATAAAGCAAACTCCCATGTAAAGTTGACTTGGCAGTTTACCAGAAGTATTCCATTTCCTGGTTTTATTGCATCCTATATTATATTTTTCTGCAATAGAGTTTTTGGCTTAATCCCAGTGAAATTGACTCCAGTCTGCAATACAGCAAAAGTTTTATGTGTGTTCGTAGTAAGTAAAATTCTATATCTGGTCACTTTTGAAATTGCAGAAGCTTTGGGATTTGCCATTTTGAAAACTCTGGGGCTTAAGTGTTGAAATCAGGGTTTCCAGTCTAATATTTAGACCTAAAAATGAAAATTACTTTATTTTCTGAAGAATTAAACACCACCAAATCCATGAGCATATCATTTCGGCGGTAGTAGCTTAAAAACCAGAAATCAAGGCATCATTAGGCATTTAGTTGTTGTATACTACTTCAGACACTTTGTTGAAAAAACTGTTACTGTTCTTATAAATGTGAAAAATTACATTATATACATCAAATGTGTAGAAATATGTATCTACACTTACACTATGCAGATGGAATCTCAGCTTCTACTAAGCCAGCAGTAAAATCTTGTCAATTGTTACACAGCTAAGACTTCATGCATGGCAAGCAAGCATCAAGTATTTTGACACAATACGTTTAGAAGAGACCAGCATTTTAAAGGGACCAAGGAGAATTCTTTTCCAAATAAGCCTAAAGAATTAGTTCTCTACAGATCACTAAAATATTTTGATATTTGATATTGACATCTGCAAAAATCTGCCTGACAGCATGTGCAATCAAACAGTGTAATCAATACCTTTCTAACATCCCTGCTTTTTGTGAAATTGCTCAGAAACTTCAGTTGGGTCAGGACCTGTGCTCAAGACAAGCACTAATGCAGCTGAGGAAGACTTGTCTTTATGCAGAGGTCCAAATCCAGCCTGGAGATTCTCTATGAATTTTTTTCCAAGATTCACTATTCCAAACTCAGCAAATGCAGAGGAGATCAGAGGAAATAATGATACAGCTCTATATAAATGCAGAAAAGATGAGCAAAGTGAACTGTGCCTCAGCAGCAAATCCACTGCTTCTTGAGCAATACCTGAAAAATCAGATGCATCCCATTTTTTTCATCAAGAGAAAAATAATTAAGCATTAAAAGAAAAATCAATCATCTAGGATACTAATATAAAAATCTGTCATGTCTAGAAACAACTGCCTCAGTATATCCACAACAAAAAGAAAAAGCTCTCTTCAATCTACTAATTTAAATACTATTATCTCTAACTGTCAATGCTTCAAGAAATTGAGGTCAGCTTCTAGAAGCTGGACCTGCTCCATATCACAGGGAGGAACTACAAAAGAGCAGTCTTTCCAAGTAGTTTCACTGAAGCCACTGTTCCCACTGTGTTAGCAAATACAGACTGTAAATGGCACTGTACAGTTCTAAAAAGCCTCTAAAAAGCAGGTAAAACAGACAGAAGCTACCTTTCAGATCTGTGTTTCTCCATAATAGCTATGAATCTACAAGCTAGGCTGGGTGTACCTTATACCCAGCTTGAACTGGCTCATAGAGAGCCATTCCCTCACTCTTTCATTATTCCTTTCACAGAGAAGTACTGGAGTTTTGGAACCAGTAGAATTCAAAAGGAACCATAACTTTTCTGCAGTAAAGAACTTTACCACGATTAATTTCTGAAACTTGATCTGTCTTAACTCTCAAGAAGCTTTTGTCACATTTTTACTTCTTTCCTCCTTGTGTTGCTCCATAGGAAAGGGTTCCTAATCATAGTGTCCCCATTCTGGATGAACGTGAATTCCAAAGAACTTTACACATGAAACTAGCATTTTCTATGCCATGACTGTGTAGTCCATACCATATCAATAACCCCACATCTAGGTCATAAATATGCCACAGATAAAAGAAACAGATATTTTTTGATTCTAAGATAAAAGCCCTTGGGACTTCAAAGTGAACACACATTTTATTACGTTCACTGGGAACACACTACAAGGATTAAAACAGTAATCAGAAGACACCTACTGCATAAAAATCAGTAAATAAGTCTTTGAGCCTTCTCTGAGCAGAAGGATTGGTCTAGGTAATCTCTTGCATGTCCTCTAACTTCAGTGAATCTGTGGTAACAAATAGATCCTTTTCAGACTGACAGCCATGTCCATCTTACTGCTAGAGAAGGTTTTTACTTTCTCTAGAGTTTGCTATAGCATGCCTTATCAAACCAGTGCACAAACACTGAGATGGCCTGAGTTTGGGACAAGGAACATGTAAGTGTGGGAAGAAGGGAGAAGTACAGCACATAGTCTTTTGCATGGCTTCTCTGGAGGTGGAAAAGGAGTTTCGAACTGTCCCATTGAAATGTGTGACCAGATCTTTTTATGCAGGCTGAGGAAACATAGAAATGGATTTTAGGAAACTGCTTACAGAGGTGAGCTGGTGTCTTTCAAATTGTTCAAAAATACATCCAACATAATGAGACACTGTCACTGTTAAAAATCTACTTTTAAAACAATGGGTTGAAAATCACAGGAGGATCTTTCAAATATATCCAGTTTCCTTTGTCACATAATTTAATGAAGATAGGACTGCCAGTCCCATTCTTTTGAATTTCTTTCTGTGCACTTCACCTCAGTCATGGCACATAAATCATGCAGTGTCTTCAAGCCACAGCACATCCAGTTTAACAAAGCATTGCTCTTGAGTAGGGAGAATAGACAGTGAAAATCAAATAAAGAGAATCACAAATAAATGGTTAGGAAGTGTATGACTTTCAATAGGCAAAATACAAGCCTATAAAACAAACAGCATTATGAATAACATTCTACTTCCAAAAGCTATTTGAACACATTCCTTAAGTTAACTTTTCAACTGAAGGCGAAGTTGCATTTAAGCATGCCTAGAAATATGTTCTTAAG
The DNA here is from genome assembly GCA_013400955.1 of Drymodes brunneopygia. Taxonomy (NCBI): domain Eukaryota; kingdom Metazoa; phylum Chordata; class Aves; order Passeriformes; family Petroicidae; genus Drymodes; species Drymodes brunneopygia. Next base: position 199,412 of record VZTZ01024352.1, on the reverse strand, counting down.
TTCCACTCATATGTTGAAGTGCTAACCTGAGTATACTTTCCTGGATTCAGGCCAGCAAATGGTAAGAAACTTAAAATCATGCATGGCTTAGAGGATACTTTATCTTGGAAAATATTAATTGTGGCACATGTCAATATTTTAAAGTCTAACTTAAGAAAACTCAAGAAAACTATCTTTCTCCCTTGTCTATAAATACCACCATATACCTCAAATGTCTAATCTTTGACAGGTGTCTTTAACCCAAGCCTGCTGCAAGGTACCTTAACCCAAGTCAGAAGGCCCCTGGAGGCAGAATTCCATTCCATATCTCTAAATCCTTCTCTTTGCTGTAGGGTTTCAGGGCACAGTGTAAAGCTAGACAGGACTTGTCAGAAGCTCAGAAAGACCTCAGCAAACATTGGTGCATATTGTGTGCAGAGTCTGACTAAGCTGTATCAGGAAGAGCTTCTCCAGATTATTGTTCCCTTCAAAAGCCTTAGTAGTTCTACTAAACACTTGAAAGAAGAACAGATTAGTTTTACATGAGCTCAGTAACTTAATTGGAGCCAAATCCTGGATTCATTCACTAGACTAACTGAAACCATTACTCTCGATTTCATGTGCTAGATCACAGTTTAAACTAAAGATGTCATAGACCCTCAGTTCTCACCAGTGACTCCCTTATTTTTTCTCTAGAAGTAGCAGTGTATTAAATGCCAAACTCATACAAGAGCACTAGGGAGGCAAGATGACATGCAAATAATTTTGTTTTAAAATGGGGACAGCTGCAAGGCTGTATATACTTATTTTTGTTTTGATGGTGATAAACCAGAGAGAAAAGAAGTTAAATATTAGGGAAATCCTTTTTCCCTGGTCCTTTTAGAGAGCTCTTATGTGACCTTGACAAAAGGTGATTTAGTCAAAAGTTGCTTGATACTTAGCTTAAATTCATCCACCTCACAGTAAAAATGACCTGATTTCAGAAGATGATGAACAGTAATCAGTTATGATAAAAGATGGTATGAGGAACTTGCAGAATTTCTGTCAATGAAGTTTGCAAATAAGAGCTTAAGCAAATGCTTAAGGGAGAGATCTAGGCATCTCAAACCCAGCTTTGGAACAGAAGGGGATGGGCACTCTAGGTCCAGGAGCATTTTGCAAGATTTATTTAAGCATCTTGACCTTAAAAAAAATTTACATATATGTATATATGTATACATACATATGTATATCTATGCTTTGAAAGATAAGGAAATTTTATTTGTCACCTAAACTAAGAATAAATACAGAATATGCACTGGAAGTAAAGCATGAACATTTTTACAACTTCAGTGACCTCATTGGTTTCTCATGATGTACATACAAATAGAATGAATGCTGACATGAGGTACAAAACAAAGAAGTCTGCCCTACATTTTAGGGTAAATTCATAAAATCCATACTAATCCCATCTTCTAGGAAATATTTTTCACTTCTTTTTTCTACAAATATTCTAGTTTTAAAGTGTGGAAATTCTAGAGCAATTCAGTAAGATGCTATCTTGGGGCATTTAAAACATAGGTAATGTGAAATGCTATTTTTTTAAAAGATACACTAAACAAACCTGCTAAAAATACTTCAAAGAAAAACTGATGCACAGGATCTGTCTCTGGCAGACTTGCCATGGCAAAATGCATGACAGATCCTTGAGAGGTGACAACCCAGTATTTCTCATGAGTAGCACTCATTTTCTGTGACATTTCTTTTGCTTCTTTCGACCTTGTAGTAATGCAAAAGAAACACACTTTTTTCACAATATTTTTGCATGTTTTCTATTACTAGGAACCAAACACTGGAGAAAACTTTCTTCTCCCAAGGCTGAAGTGGTTACAGGGACAGCTCATCAGAGTACACTTCATATATAAATCTTAGGTCATGCTGAAGGAGACCTGACTCCATTTAAATTTCTCTCCCTCTCTTCTGTTCACCCAAGGCAGGAACTCAGGAAGAAGGAATATTTCTATCTTGTGTATCATGCACTTCTAAAACAATGAGATAAATGTAAAACCCAGAGGACTCTGCAGCATTCTGTGGCTTCAGAGCCACAGAAATTAATACCAAGGAAAGGTAGCAGCTAATATTTATTCTACAGGCACTGTGCCAGCAGATCATGTAAACTGACTTCCTGATCAAAAATTCTGAAGGATTCTTCTGAAGAAGACAAAATTATGTAATATGTTCTGAAGGTTTTAAAAGTAATCAGTTGATGACCTTTACCTAAACAAAGTAACTTCTCAGCTCTGCTTTCTGAGCGGTGTGGAGATATCAAAGCTATTTTCAGCTACAGAGGGACAGCCTACTCAAAATGTCAGATTATGCCACACCATAGAAGTTGAGGAGTGCCTTTTATGAAGAAACCTACATGAAATACATGCAAATATAAGTTATTTTTCAAGAAAAAGAGAGGTACTCAATTCCTTAAGACTCCCTTAGTTAGAGAATCATAGAATTGCCTGGGTTGGAAGGGACCTTAAAGACCACCTCCATCCAGTGCCCCTGCCATGGCCAGCAATACCTTCTGCTACATCAGGCTGTTCAAAGCTCCATCCAACCTGGCCTTGAGAGGGCAACTTCCAGGTATCCACAGTTTCTCTGCGCAGCCTGTGCCAGTGATTCACCATCCTCACATTAAAGAATTTCTTCCTAATATCTAATCTAAACCTACTCTCTCTCTCTTGAAGATATTCCCCCTCATCCTGTCACTGCTGTATCCCCATTGTAGAAGGCCACCAATTTTGTCAGACATTATCTACTTAGTGAGGGCACACTGATCATCAACAATTACCTAATTATTTTTCTTGTGCACTTCCATATTTTCCAGGAGCATCTGACCTATGGTGGGTCCAGAAACACAGGTGAGACTAGCCTGTAGTTCCCCATTCCATCCTTACATACCTTTTTTTTAAAATCTAGGTTGTTTTCCCTTTTCCAGGCAATGGGAACATCACCAGACTGCCATAACTTCTCAAATATGACAGCATATTAGTCACTTCCTCTGCCAGTTCCTTCAGGATCCATGGATGTATCTCATCAAGTCCCATGGATTTGCACACCTTTAGGTTTCTTAGATGGTCTCAAAACTGAGTTTCTCCTACAGCAGATGGTTCTTCAGTCCCTTTACTTTCTGCAACTTCTGCAATTTGGGCAGTGTGGCTGGAGCACTCACCAGGGGAGACCGAGTCAAAAAATTCATGGGATACCTCAGTCTTCTCCATGTTTCTGGTAAGTAGGTCTCCTGTTTCCTTCCAGAGAGGGCCCTTATTGCCCCTAGTCTTCCTTTACTCATCAATGTACCTATAGTAAATTTCCTTGTTGCCTTTGATGTCCTTGGTGAGTTTTAATTATGTCAGAGCTTTAGCTTTCCTAATCTGATCCCTGGCTGCTCAGACAGTATCTTTATATTTTTCCCAGGCTACTGTCCTTGTTTCCACCCTCTGTGTGCTTCCTTTTTGTGTCTGAGTTTGTCCAGGAGCCCCTCATTGATCCACAAAGGCCTCCTGATACTTTTGCCTGACTTTATTTTAACAGGGATGCATCACTCCTGAGCTTAGAGAAGGTGAGCCTTGAATATCAACCAGCTTTCTTTGGCCTCTCTTCCCTTCAGCAAGTTATCCTGTGGTACTCCACTAAGCAAATCCCTGAGGAGGCCAAAATCTGGTCCTCTAAGTCCAGGGTAATGAGCTTGCTGTGCACCTTTCTCTCTCCCCTGAAGATCTCAAATTCCACCACTTCATGGTCACTCAACAGGCTTGTACCCCAGGCTGCCCTTGGGCTTCACATTCCCCACCAGCCTCTACTTGTTGGTGAGAACAAGGTCCAGGACAGGACCTTTCCTTGATGGCTTCTCTGCCACTTGGAGAAGGAAGTTGCCATCACTGCATTCCAGGAACCTCCCGGATTGCTCATGTCCTGCTGTGCTGTCCCTTGAACAGCTGCCAGGGTGGTTCAGTCCCCTCTGTGGACCAGGCTTGTGAATGTGAGGCTGCTCCTGCCTGTCTGCAGAGGGACTCATCCACTCGATGTTCCTGGTCAGGCAGCCTGTAGCAGCCCCAGCTATGAGGTCACCTGTCCTTGCCCTGCCTTTAATCCAGACCCATAATCTCAGTTAGGTCTTCGTCTATCCCCAGGCAGAGCTCCATCCCCTCCAGCAAGTCCTTGACACAGAACAGAGAGCAACACTTCCTCTGTAGAAATAATCCCATCCAGGAGAAACATGAATCCAAAAACCAGCACATCAATCATTTATTATGATTTCTGCCCATGAACTGCAAGCATGTCTCCTGCATTTGATTGCTGCAGTAGATGTATGAGTTCTTCATTGTCCAGGGTGTTTCCCTGAGAATCTTTCTGAGAATTTTGTCTTCAATGGCCCTGATTTTTGTACTTTTTTTGTCAGCATTGGTGCACACAGTGATTTGAATCTTTTGATCTTCAAACTCTGATTCCTACAGAGGCACATCATCACTAGGGAAGATTTGTGTTTCTGTTAGTTGCCCTGAGACTTGTGATCCTTGTTCTCCTTTTCTCCAGTTCAGGGCTCTAGCAAGCCTCACTTTACCCCAACAAAACTAAAACAGATCCTTTTCTGTTTATGCACCTCTCAAGTGTCCTAAAGGGATCACAGTAGAGAGCCTCACACTTCTGTAACTTGTTGCTTCATCCTGATGCTGTTGCAGGGCTCAAGCTCAGCTCAGTTAGAGGCTTCATTTGACAAAGCTGTCAACCCTTGACAGCCTCAAAAGCACTGCACCTATTCCTTGTTAGCAATTCTACAGATAGAGCGAAGCCATTCTCCTAATGCATGAACTTACGAACTTCCAACACTTGCCATAAGGAGAGATTTGTGTCCACACTCCAAAGTAGACTCCACCTGTGCTTCCTTCAGTACACTTCTAAGTTCAAGTTTTTGAAGCCAGAATCTTGGTAAAGACATGCCTAATCTCTTGTCTGTCATCTCTGCTGCTGCACAGTGTGTGGACCTTTTCCCACAGCTTCTTCATTTGGCAACAGCATTTCTCACCACAGGCACACTTCCTGCAGCATAGGAAGCCCTTTCCCTCTACCCCAGTCCCAGCAAGAGGCCTTAGGCTCTCCTGGAAGGCAGCATCCACCCAGCAGGGCTCTGACTGGGTAACAGCTCCAGTGCCACAGGGACAGGCACCCCAGCAGCTGTTGGGGGCTGCCCTGTGGCGCAGTGACACCACTGCTGAGGACACACGTGCCTTGCTGAGCCAAGCTGCTGAGCCCCATCCTGTGCAGCCTGCTCTGCAAACTGCTGCATTTCTTGGCTGCCTCTCAGCTCTTCCTCTGTTAGCTGGCCCCTCTTACCAAAGTACCTCAGCTAAAGCACAGCCTGGCAACCAGCAACTCCGTGAATTACATCCTTCATGTGCATAAAAAATTTATGTCCATTGTGCTAAAAATGACACAGCGTTAACAGCAACATTAGAAAGCAGTCACAATTCCATTTTAAAAAATTAGAAATACACAGCATTGAGAATCAATCACAGCAATGGCATAGAAACAGCTAACAAGCAACATTTTTCAGAGTTAAAAATTAAAAGGTAGCTTATGACTAGAGTTTGGCATAAATGGGCTGTAAAATCTCCACACAGAATGGATTTCAAATCTCATGATAAAAACTGCTTTCCAGTTGATTTTAATTTTCTGAGTAAAATAGATTCAATGGAATAAATAGGGGATTATGGCACTCATGTATTGAAATTACCTAATCAAACATTTTAGCATGGTTGACTTAGAACTCTTCTTTTGTGTTTCCAAAAGGGCAGAAACTATTCTTCTGAAGACTACTTGGACAGTAAAGGCAAACTATCCTGGGTAACCATAACAAGGGCTTCTTGTAGCCTACACCATTTATGTTTTTGAAGCCTCTGGGCAATATTCTATATTTTTGATCCCAACAACATTTTGGGAGGAAGCACTTTTCTGCTATACTACTACCAGTTCAAGTTATTAAATTAGAATGCTCATTTATACAATGCCAGTTCAAAGAGGATTTTTTTTTCTTTTTGTTGACTACTGTGATACAGGGAGAGGTCACACATTAGGCAGTCAAAAGTTCTGGTCACAAAACTGTTTTCATGTCTCCCCAGTGAAGTAGGTGGAGACAAAACATTGAAGAAGTAATTTCTTAGTTATGGTTACAGGAAGAAACTAGAAATGTGATGTGATTTGTGTCTTCCAGATGCCACCTGCTGGGTAGGCAGGGGAAGGGTGTGAATTCTCTGTAGTCTGTCCAATAGATAACACCAGGAAAGGGGTGCCATTGTGTACTGTTTCTCTCCAGGTATGTCAGCACACTTCTTCCAAAGCTTTTCTTCCTTTGGCTTTCATAGCTCTGGCTTCTCTGGTTTCTCTTCCTCTGTCTCTTTGTCCTTCTCAGAATGTATCAAGAATCTTTGTCCCCTTTTTCTCTCCCTGCAGTCTTGTCTGTGGGGGTTGCCATCAGAAATTAAAGTCAAACTTCTGTCTTAAAAAAAAAGTCCTTCCACCAAGACAGTTTCCAGAATCACAGTCTTAAGCTCTGCCGTTTTCTCATTATTTCCCCATCAAATATTAGATAAAGCAGCAGTCGTTGGGTTTTCTTTCTTGCTACCCCCTCCCTGCAGCTTTGCTGTTTCGGTCCTTAATCTGGATTTTCTCTTCAGTATCAGACCTTTGTGTAGATGCTTATCTTAAAAGGCATGTGTAAGTCTTTTAGATTATTTTTTTCTAATAAAAGGCATTTTATGTCCAGAAAATCAAGAAATATATTTTAGATTAATGGACTGACCCTTTATATTTACTAAAGAGATAATTGAGTTCCTTGTTTCACATTACCTCACAAACTGAGAACTCTTCTCTACGAAAAGCAGTCTCTCTAATTTTTGTAGACAGCATCTCTGGTCTGGTTTGTTACACAATGAGTGATTACTGTAGTTTGTTCCCAGAGGGCCATTGAGAAGAGCTTGAAAGTCCCCAGACTTTTCATCTGGTTAAGCTATTGACAGTAGCCAATATTTTTTAAGAATTTGGACTATTTTAGGTATGAGGCCTGCACACTGGAAAAGAATCATTAGGAAAGTAAAACACAGACTGTAGTATAACATTAAGGACCAAGATTATGATGTTATTGCTCACTTAAAGGGTAGCTTGTTTTGTCTGCACCTTCTTATAAAGGTGCCTACAATTTGCCTACATTTATATACACATGCCCTCAGAGATATATAAAAATGTATCTGATTTTAAGGACACTCCTTTGACTTTTTGTCTTTTTTTCCCCTCTTTAATTTTTTCCTTTTTGTGTTGCCATGTGAAAAGATGCATATTTGGACCTTCCTGTTCCTTTTTCTCCTTCAACTAAGAACACTATTTCTTACAAGGTAAAGTTAAATTGGCTGTAACATTAAGCTTCAGTCTTTCCAACTGATGATGGGAGAAAATAATTCAGTTTTGACTATGAACTTAGGTCACTTTTCTGAAATACTTATTTACCTACTGTGCTCTCACTAAAAGCAGGATATCAATATTCTGTCCAGACCTGACATATCACTGTATTCACCGAAAGTCCTACACAGTGGTCTTTTCAGTTATAGAGCAAATGTAATATCCTTTTCTTTTCAAATGAGATAAATGAAAGATGAATAAAAGACACTTACTAGAATTTTGCCTTTCCTCCTTTCAAAATAAGTATCCTGATTTCCATGCAAAATGCTATCTGCTATAATCCAATCTGGTATTTCTACTTCTTTTACTTTAGGTCTGATAATTGCCTATCTAATCCCTCCTTTTCAAATCTATTACAAGATTCCACAGAAAGAAGAATATTTATGTCTTTCAAAAACATCTCTATTACAATCTACTGGTAAGATTGTACATACATTTGATTACCATGTGCAACAATGAAAACTGACAAGTGGCCACAAAAATTGGTATGAATGGCACAAATAACCACATTATAAAACCTATAGAAGATAGATTTTAAAAAAATAAATTGAAAAGCATTGCAAGCTATGAAAAAGAATTAAAAAATCCATGACCACTCCTTCAAAGCCACAAAAATCCCAAACACATTCTTCACAGTTTCCATTTTATGTCCATACTTGATGGAGTTAGAGAGACTCGTAACACCTTTCATAATAAGTGGTTATGGTTCATGGATCACCTTCAGCATGAAAAGATCTTGATAGAAGCCATAGACACAAAGGAATGAGAGCTTTCAAATGTCCATAAAAGGGAATTTAAACGGAAAATGAGAAGAGATTCTGAAATACTTGAATAGAAGGGTGGTCACTAAAACCCTTCTGATTGTACAAAAGATTTGAGAAGCTGAAAAATACCTACTGACTTCGATACAAAAATCACCACGGAAAACCACTACTCATCAAAACAGAAATACAGGTAGGTAGCCTTCTAAGTTGATTTTTATTTAGACAAAGCAGAGCTCCTGGGAAGGATGTCTGCTCTGCGTTCTATATTCAAGCCACGGATACAAAGCTATGCAGCATCCCTGGTCAGACTGCAATCTCCAGTCAAGCCTTCCAGTGACTGCCTCTGCAGCTGCTTGAGCTCTTGGTCCCAGCACTCAGGGTGGGAGACATTTCCAGTAAATTACAACTGTCTCCTTCAATTTTAGGTTACCACAGATTATCTTCAGTGTCAGGACTAACACAATTTGTTAGTTGCCATGTCAGCCAGATCTTCATTCAGCCTATCAGTTTTTCCTGTTCCAAACTGAGTGTAATTATCTGAAGAAATAGAACTGTAGAAAAACTATATAAAGTAGTACAGTTCTAAAACATCCTAAAGTCTACTGGTTGATATTTTCAAAATTGGAAATACAAAAACACACTTATGAATGTATTTATGTACCAAAACCTCATGCTTAAAATCCATGCTTAATTTTTCCAGTGTGCTTACACCCTTATCTCAACTTTCAGCTTTTTTAGCTTTTCAGCTCATTAAAAGCTACACCCCCACGTCTTTCAATATAGGCTACAAAAGGCAATCAACTTACTCTAATTACAATTAAATTGTGTTTCATGCCTCATTTTCTGTCAAACCACTCTCACAATGCAGCTGGAATATTTCAGTTGTTGTCACCTCTTACCTCATACATATACATCCTTACTTATTTGCATGCCAAATTAATTCTTCCTAACTGACTATCTCTACAATGAGATATCTTCTGGGACTAAGATGAAAGCAATTCCCAAAATTGGAAACTTATGTTTCCACTTACAGAAGTCAAACAAAACACAATAAAACTTTTGCTTATCAGAGAAGAGCAGAAACATCTTTGTGAAAGGCAGTTGCCTCTAAAACCTCTTCTGATAAATAGTTAAGTGATCTGATCTTTTAATGAAAATTATCTACTTAAATTTGTTTTAATTCCTTAAATTCCTTTTCAGCATAATGGTTTTGCTGAAATCCATTGTTTAAAAAACATTCATTCAGGGCTGGAGTTTATCTCTAGTGTAAAACAAACGGTGTCAGTGACAGATTGCTTTCCCCTTTGTTCCCTTGGAGCTGAATGATCAAAATGTTGTGTGTAATTTACCCTCCCCTGGGACGTGCAAAGAGACAGAGAGAATAATTAGTGCTCCTTGTTATTGATATCATACATGTATATCTGCTAACTCTTGAACTACCATGGGACCTCACTAGTCTACCCAAGCAATCTCATTGAAGGGGGAATAAACTAATTTCAGCCATTACAATTAAGATGTAAACTCTGCCTTTGAAAGCAGACTTAAAAAAAAATATATTGTATATTTTAATGTTGTTTTGTTACTGCTTTTGTGAGAAAGGGCTGAATGAGCTTACTGTGCAGTTCCACAGTCAGGTACCAAGGAAGAAATGGCATATATTAGAATAAGTGAGAGCTGACAGGAAGCTGAGATGTTTTCAGACCACACTGCTGCTGGAGAAGATTCATTGTCAAATCCTTGCCATTGCCACTACAAACACATTACTATTAACAGCTCCAAAGCATTAGCAGCTTCCTCTGCTGAAAAACAGATCAGCTACTTCTGTGACAAACAGACCAAACTTCTAGTTATCACTTTATTTTCAGAATTTTTAGCAAGTCCTCTTAAGTCTTTAGACCTCAAGACCTGCAGTGATTACAGTGTTATATGTAGTTCAGGCTATCCACAAGAAGAAATTTGCTTCTTGAGAGTCTGAGACCACAGCTGTACAAAATACTGCTTTATTCATACAGTCATTTCATAATAAGTGCTGAAAAATAATTTTCCTGCTAAACGTAAAGGCATATGGAGGACAGGGATGTGATTTGTGACAGCCAGCATGGCTTCACTACGGACAAGGCCTTCCTCATTAGCCCAGAGTGGCCTTCAAGGATGGAGTGACTCCATCAGTGGACAAGGTAAGGGTTATAGATGTCCTTTATCTGAACTTCTGTAGAGCCTTTGACACAGTCCCCCACAACATTCTTCTCTCTAAACTGCAGAGAGATGGATTTGATCAGTGGAGCGAGAAATTGAATGGACAACAGAGGGTAGTTGGCCAATGGCTTAGAGTTTCGATGGACATCAGTAATAAGTGGTGTCCCTCAGGGGTCTGTACTGGGACCAGTGTTACTCAATATCTTTATCAGTGACACAGATGAAGGGGTTGAATGCACCCTCAGTAATTTTCAGGTGACACCAAGTTGAGTGGTGTGGTTGACTCTCCTGGAGGACAGGATGCCAGCCGGAGGGATCTGGATGCTGCAACCAGGTCACCCTGATGCATTCTTTACTCCAAGCTGAACAATCCCAATTTTCTTTGCCTTTCCCCACAGAAGAGATGCTACAACCCTCACCAGAGCAGAGCAGAGGGGCAGAATCCCCTCCCTCCCCTGCTACCCACGCTGCTTTGGATGCAGCCCAGGACACGTTTGGCTTTCTGGGCTGGGAGTGCCCATGGCTGGGTCATGTCCAGCCTCTCACCCAGCAGCACCCCCAAGTCTTTCTCACAGGGCTGCTCTGATCTGTTCATCCTCCAGCTTGTGCTGATGCCCTGACACTGAGGCAGCACCCTGAATCCAGTTTTATTAACTCATGAGATTTCCACTGACCCACTTCTCTTTATCTGGCAAATTCTCATATTTTCTGTCTCAAAATTGTTCACTTGAAGCAAAGAACACAAGCTTCGCTGTTATTATGTTGTTTAACTTTGTGGAACCTCTGAAGTTTTCACTATGCAATAGGATATAGTGTTAGATCAAAGGAACACCATCCTACAGATCTAGTCATGCTGCAGACTTCTAAATAATAGTTCTATTCATGTCCTTATGCTACGAAACTTAAGACAAAAACCAGAGTAAAAAACCAACCAAACAAACCCCTCCACCCCCCACAAACCTCGAACAAGCAAACAAACAACCCCCAAAACAAAACCAAAACTAACCAACCAAAAGGCCCCCAACCAAACAAAAAAAAAAAAAAAAAATACCACCAAAAAACCCCACCCCACAAAACCCACTGAGCATAAAAAACAGGGTGAATATTAAAGAAACAGTAAATTAAGGACATATAGGAAGAAAAAATATGTTTTCATGGCATTTCATATAGAATCTCGAAGAGCATGTAAGTACTTAAATCCAGTAAGTAATTTTTAACCATCACACTAAATCATAGATAGTATCAAGATAATCAAAATTCCTCAGTATTTGTTATATCATCAAGGTTAAGGTTTAAGCAAATCAAGGCAAGACATTTTACTATCCCAGACATCTTAACTGTTTTCTATAATCTAGCAATGACAAACATATCACATTTCAAAAAGAATTTTAACTTTCAGGAAAGCCCAAAGTGGTTAAATTTTGAAAGGAAAACAAAACAAAAAAATGTTCAAATAAATACGTAGTGTTTCTTCACTGCTACAGTTCAGCATTTTGCCATCAGGGTTGACAAAAGAGAAAAATTACATGGGGTAAGAGGACTTGCCAAATTTTGAGAAGCTCACCAATGAATAATTTTTATTAGTTCCATAAAGGCAGTTGTTGTGTGCTGCCACTTCTTTTTAGCTGCGTTCTTTGGGCTCTTCAAAACGTCATTTTTTGTTTATTTTATACCAACATGTTTTTATGGGTAGGTATTTGCTGTTTGGATTATGGAGTGAATATACTTTGTGTGGAAAAGGATGGCTGCATTGTGGACAAAAATATTGATGATAATAAAAGCCAGTTTACAGCCCAGCAGAAGAGCCTGGAGCTGCTCAGTTGAACTGTCAGGGCTAAGCCTAGATGGGAATTAAATGTGGATAGGTTTCCTTTCTGTCTCTGCTAGTAAGTTGCCTGACAGGTAATATACTACAAATATAATCTAAAATAAATTTTAATGCCAGGCTATATGGGTGTGATTGCACATCTCATTAGAAAAGGTAATGGCAATAATTTTTAAAACTTTGCTGTATAACAGGCAATGAGGTAAAAAAAAAAATTGAACAATGAGATACCTCAATTTTGTGCTCAGCCATGAAACTTTACAAACCACATATGTTAAAGGCAAAGTCACCATGTTCCTTAATACATCATTAGAACCACGAACAATAGAAACATAAAATATTTCAGGCCAAAAGAAATCCCCAGGATCATGTATATCAACCTCCTGCTCAAGGCAGGACTAATCAAGTTAGGTCTCTTGTTCAGTAGAGCACTTGTCTCTACTCGTCCAGTAGAGTGTTGAGTATTTCAAGGATGGAGATTTAAAAATCTCTGTGAGCAAACTAATCCAGTATTTTCTTGGCCATATAGTAAAAAAAAAAAAAGACAAAGCAAAAAAAACCCCAAACCCAAACAACTTTATACCCTTTGAGTCTTCTCTAGGCAAATCACCAAACCCTCTTCTCTCCACCTTTGTCAATATGTCACATGTCACAACCCCTGACTATCTTGGTGGCTTTCCAGTGGAACTAACTCTAAGATATGAAAATCTGCGGCAGAAAGTATTTCAAAATGTTGATATTCAAATAAAGAAATAATTAGGGAAATTACTACCCCAAATATATTTATCTTTTCCAATTTGGATTCTATAATCTCTTGTGTACTTGATGCTGTCTGAGCAGACATTCAGATAAATTGGCACATAGTCTGTTTATCTTGAATTAGTTGTAGCTACAGACATCAGAAAGAAACAAACATTTAGTAACAACGACAGCAGCTTTC
>VZTZ01024352.1:94723-185664 GCA_013400955.1 Drymodes brunneopygia | reverse complement strand
TGAGGTGCTGAAGTGTGTCCAGAGAAAGGCCACAAAGCTGGTGAAGGGTCTGGAGCACAAGTTTCATGAGGAGCAGCGGAAGGAGCTGGGATTGTTTAGCCTGGAGAACAGGATGCACAGGGGAGACCTTACTGCTCTCTCTGACTACTCAAAAGGAGATTGTAGCCAGGGGAAGTTTGGCCTTTTTTTTCCAGGCAGCAAGCAATAGGATAAACGGAAATGGTCTCAAGCTGTGCCAGGTATGGTTTGGACTTCATATAAGGAAAAACTTCTTCACTGAAACTGTTTTTGGGTACNAGTAAGTTGCCTGACAGGTAATATACTACAAATATAATCTAAAATAAATTTTAATGCCAGGCTATATGGGTGTGATTGCACATCTCATTAGAAAAGGTAATGGCAATAATTTTTAAAACTTTGCTGTATAACAGGCAATGAGGTAAAAAAAAAAATTGAACAATGAGATACCTCAATTTTGTGCTCAGCCATGAAACTTTACAAACCACATATGTTAAAGGCAAAGTCACCATGTTCCTTAATACATCATTAGAACCACGAACAATAGAAACATAAAATATTTCAGGCCAAAAGAAATCCCCAGGATCATGTATATCAACCTCCTGCTCAAGGCAGGACTAATCAAGTTAGGTCTCTTGTTCAGTAGAGCACTTGTCTCTACTCGTCCAGTAGAGTGTTGAGTATTTCAAGGATGGAGATTTAAAAATCTCTGTGAGCAAACTAATCCAGTATTTTCTTAGCAATATAGTAAAAAAAAAAAAAGACAAAGCAAAAAAAACCCCAAACCCAAACAACTTTATACCCTTTGAGTCTTCTCTAGGCAAATCACCAAACCCTCTTCTCTCCACCTTTGTCAATATGTCACATGTCACAACCCCTGACTATCTTGGTGGCTTTCCAGTGGAACTAACTCTAAGATATGAAAATCTGCGGCAGAAAGTATTTCAAAATGTTGATATTCAAATAAAGAAATAATTAGGGAAATTACTACCCCAAATATATTTATCTTTTCCAATTTGGATTCTATAATCTCTTGTGTACTTGATGCTGTCTGAGCAGACATTCAGATAAATTGGCACATAGTCTGTTTATCTTGAATTAGTTGTAGCTACAGACATCAGAAAGAAACAAACATTTAGTAACAACGACAGCAGCTTTCCTGCCTCCATGTTATGCTTAATTATGCAATATTGTGCACAGTTCTATGATACAATTCAAAGTAATGTGAAGATGTGAATCAGATACAAGCCCTTCATTCCATTTCCCAGTTCACCTTGCAACAGGCTGCTACACTAGTCCCCTTCACTTCCAGGGACACACAGCAGCACAAACCGATGTACCCAGGATATTTCACATTGGACCTGTAATGTCTGCTGCTTAGGAACAGTGATTTACCATATTATCCCAGAAACCTTTTTCTACAAAATCAGGTATTGCAGAGGAAATCTGCAATCTGTGAGGGTGAACTGCTCTGACAGTCAAGCTCTGGAGCAGTGGATTGCTTCAGGCACCATAGGGAGGTTTCCTAAACTGGCAAAAATTCAATCTCAGTGCAGAGAGAAGTCCTTAAGGTAAGGACTGCTGAGATTCTGACGAGAGGGGAGCTCCAACCCCATGCAGGCAGGACTGGGAGTGGCAGCAGCCAGGCCCCTGCACAGATCCCTCTGCATGCCCCAGAAAGAATGTGGAGAACCTAGACAGAGCTCCCACAAAACCATGCATCCGTCTGGATGTCAGGGTGTGGGGAGGGCCAGAGTCTATCACCTGTATTAGATGGCACTAGGAGCAACATTTCTGTGGGGTGCCACTAGCTCAGTCTGTAGGCAAGCTGCTGCCTCAGTGTAGGGGCCTCAGCACGAGCTGGGGGATGAACAGATGGAGACAGGCTAAGAGAGAAGGCAGAATGGTTGAGAGGCATCAGGCACTCGGGTGCTCTTCTGAAGAGGAGACTGACTGGTGGAGCCATGCTCTACCACCCCTGATAAGTGCACAGTCTGCATCACAGGAACGGAAGGAACCTTCACCCTCTCAACCCCCTGCTTAGGAGGGGACCTAATAGATGGGGGGGAATGTAATCAGATTGCTTCTTGGGGTGGCAGGTGAATCCATTCCTGGCCTACCTCCTGGCCAGCAGGATCAGGGCAGGGATTGTCCCACTGTACTTGGCACTGGTGAGGCCACACCTCAAGTGCTGTGTCCAGTGCTGGGCCCCTCATGACAAGAAGGACATTGAGGTGCTGAAGTGTGTCCAGAGAAAGGCCACAAAGCTGGTGAAGGGTCTGGAGCACAAGTTTCATGAGGAGCAGCGGAAGGAGCTGGGATTGTTTAGCCTGGAGAACAGGATGCACAGGGGAGACCTTACTGCTCTCTCTGACTACTCAAAAGGAGATTGTAGCCAGGGGAAGTTTGGCCTTTTTTTTCCAGGCAGCAAGCAATAGGATAAACGGAAATGGTCTCAAGCTGTGCCAGGTATGGTTTGGACTTCATATAAGGAAAAACTTCTTCACTGAAACTGTTTTTGGGTACAGGCACAAGTCCCCAAGAGAAGTGGTGAAATCACCACTCCAGAGGTATTTTAGACATGGTGCCCAAGGACATGTCTGAATAGTGAACATAGCAATGCTGGGTTAACAGATGGATTTCATGATCTTAGACGTCTTTTCCAATTGTATTGATTATATGTGTCTATAAATGAAGCTGAGAAAGGTCTATAGAATAATTTGCTCCAGGTACATTTTCTTCTTAAATTGAGTTTGGTTCCTATTTCTACTTTACCATTTTATTTATCTGTGATGTATCCTAAAATCATCTTTGGGCACATGATGTCCAGGCCATTATCTTAAACAGTCAGGGTAATGAGAAATAAAACCTAAATCTTAAAACACACTCACTCTGCCTTCCCCTTTTTCCCAGGCTCAGCTTTACTCACAAATTCTTTACCTCCTCCACACCTCCCCCGTGGTGCAGGGGAACAGGGAACGGTGGCTGTGATCAGTTCATCACACGTTGTTTCTGCTGCTCCTTCCTTCTCAGGGGAAGAACCCCTCACACTCTGCCTGCTCCAGCATGGGGTGTCTCCCATGGGAGACAGTCTTCCATGAGCTTCTTCAAAGTAGGCCCTTCCCTCAGGCTGCAGTTCTTTACAAACTTTTCCAATGTGGGTCCATTCCATGGGGTTCAGTCCTCCAGGAAAAGGCTGCTCCAGGCTGAGTCTCTCATGGGGTCACAAGTCCAGTCAACAAACCTGCTCCAGCATGGGTGCTTCTCTCCATGGGGCCACGGGACCTGCCAGCAGCCTGCTTCAGTGTGGGCTTCCCAAGGGGCCACAGACTCCTTTGGGCATCCACCTGCCCATGGGGGTTCTCCACAAGCTGTAGGCAGATCTCCTGCAGCAACTCTCTTGCAAGGTCTCTGGATTCCAACAGACAGATTAGGATGTGAAAGCAGTAGTATGACAAAGGAACTATGATACCAAAACTCTAACAGAGCTAACAGAAAATGACANGATTTACCATATTATCCCAGAAACCTTTTTCTACAAAATCAGGTATTGCAGAGGAAATCTGCAATCTGTGAGGGTGAACTGCTCTGACAGTCAAGCTCTGGAGCAGTGGATTGCTTCAGGCACCATAGGGAGGTTTCCTAAACTGGCAAAAATTCAATCTCAGTGCAGAGAGAAGTCCTTAAGGTAAGGACTGCTGAGATTCTGACGAGAGGGGAGCTCCAACCCCATGCAGGCAGGACTGGGAGTGGCAGCAGCCAGGCCCCTGCACAGATCCCTCTGCATGCCCCAGAAAGAATGTGGAGAACCTAGACAGAGCTCCCACAAAACCATGCATCCGTCTGGATGTCAGGGTGTGGGGAGGGCCAGAGTCTATCACCTGTATTAGATGGCACTAGGAGCAACATTTCTGTGGGGTGCCACTAGCTCAGTCTGTAGGCAAGCTGCTGCCTCAGTGTAGGGGCCTCAGCACGAGCTGGGGGATGAACAGATGGAGACAGGCTAAGAGAGAAGGCAGAATGGTTGAGAGGCATCAGGCACTCGGGTGCTCTTCTGAAGAGGAGACTGACTGGTGGAGCCATGCTCTACCACCCCTGATAAGTGCACAGTCTGCATCACAGGAACGGAAGGAACCTTCACCCTCTCAACCCCCTGCTTAGGAGGGGACCTAATAGATGGGGGGGAATGTAATCAGATTGCTTCTTGGGGTGGCAGGTGAATCCATTCCTGGCCTACCTCCTGGCCAGCAGGATCAGGGCAGGGATTGTCCCACTGTACTTGGCACTGGTGAGGCCACACCTCAAGTGCTGTGTCCAGTGCTGGGCCCCTCATGACAAGAAGGACATTGAGGTGCTGAAGTGTGTCCAGAGAAAGGCCACAAAGCTGGTGAAGGGTCTGGAGCACAAGTTTCATGAGGAGCAGCGGAAGGAGCTGGGATTGTTTAGCCTGGAGAACAGGATGCACAGGGGAGACCTTACTGCTCTCTCTGACTACTCAAAAGGAGATTGTAGCCAGGGGAAGTTTGGCCTTTTTTTTCCAGGCAGCAAGCAATAGGATAAACGGAAATGGTCTCAAGCTGTGCCAGGTATGGTTTGGACTTCATATAAGGAAAAACTTCTTCACTGAAACTGTTTTTGGGTACAGGCACAAGTCCCCAAGAGAAGTGGTGAAATCACCACTCCAGAGGTATTTTAGACATGGTGCCCAAGGACATGTCTGAATAGTGAACATCCTTCCCTCAGGCTGCAGTTCTTTACAAACTTTTCCAATGTGGGTCCATTCCATGGGGTTCAGTCCTCCAGGAAAAGGCTGCTCCAGGCTGAGTCTCTCATGGGGTCACAAGTCCAGTCAACAAACCTGCTCCAGCATGGGTGCTTCTCTCCATGGGGCCACGGGACCTGCCAGCAGCCTGCTTCAGTGTGGGCTTCCCAAGGGGCCACAGACTCCTTTGGGCATCCACCTGCCCATGGGGGTTCTCCACAAGCTGTAGGCAGATCTCCTGCAGCAACTCTCTTGCAAGGTCTCTGGATTCCAACAGACAGATTAGGATGTGAAAGCAGTAGTATGACAAAGGAACTATGATACCAAAACTCTAACAGAGCTAACAGAAAATGACAGAGCTTTGAGCCAGTGACATCCAATTACCTTCTCCAGCTATCTGAGCAGGGAACCTCCAGGTTCTTCCAGGTTGCCATGTAACTTTTTCCAATATGACAAAGACCCATGTCACTGAGTTTGACATACTTTGAATGTCAAGTAGTGCTGGCTACAAGGGCTGCCAACCAATAAATACAATTTACCAAGATAAAGCTACGTTTTTAGAAATATGTATTTTTTAGAATAGGATAAGGGAGCTTGTGTTCAAATGTTTCCAAAGCTAATACAATATATTGCTGTCAGAGCACACCCTACATTATGTCCTCCCCCAAGGTGACACTACATGTGGACATTTTCATTTGAAAACAGTTCAGCTGTTTCCAAGGACATGTAAAGTTACCAGGAGTCTACTTAAAAATGAATGGGGACGTACTTCTTCATACAGGAGCAAGTACATCCATGGAAATATTTGCCAAAATACACTAGCAAATAGCAAATGCTATTACAAGGGTCTAAGGGGAGACAGAACAAGTTTACGGAAGAAAAAGCTATGTTACTAAGTACACAAAAAATACATCTGGCTCAGAAAAGGAGTGCCAAAGCCAAGAACTGTTGGCAGCTGAGAAAGTATACAAACCCAGGCCTGTCCTATGCCTCTGTGTATTCATTGTCCTCACCACAAAAGCAGTATTGGGACTAGTTGCAGAAGTTGTCCGGGTTTCTGCACCACATAGGGCTGCCAGGAGCAGAACACTCTGTTCTTTGTCCTTTCTACTTCTTACACAGCACTTCGATGATGTTTTCACTTCAGTACTCTACACACGGCCAGGTGCTACAAATTTCTGAGCAGGCTTCTCCACCCAGAGAATACAGACCCTGAAGGGGTCTATAATATTACAGACCTGTGATACCTTTAATCAGTCATAACAACTTTCACAAGAAAATTAACCTGCTCAGTTATTGCACAGGCCTGTACTCCAGAGAGTACTGTTTCAGGAACTGAGACTTCCAGTTCTGAACAACGTAACTATAAAGTGAATCACAGAATTGTTCAGACTGGAAAAGACCACCATGGAGCAACTGGTCCAACCTCCTTGCTCAAGCACGGTCATCCCAGAGCACTTGGCACAGGATTGTGACAAGATGGTTCTTGAATATTTGCAGTGAGGGAGACCCTTCACCCTCTCTAGGAGATCAATTCCATGCACAGTCCATACACCTGCATAGTAAAGAAGTTCTTCCTCAATTCAGGTAGAATTTCCTGTGCATCATTTCTGCCAATTGCCTCTTGTCCTGTTGATGGGCACCACCGAGAAGATGGTCTCATCCATGCTCCTGACGCCCTCCCTTGAGATATTTATAGATATCAGTGAGGTTCCCTCTCAGCTGTCTCTTCTCAAGGCTGAACAAGCCCACCTCTCTCAGCCTTTCCTTGTTAGTGAGATGTTCCAGCCCCTTAATCATCAAACCTAGGTTGGCAAGTACAGAAAAGTTCCCAGTAGAAGGCACCATCTGAGTCATCCTCACTCAGACCATGATAGAAAATATTCCTCAAGTGATTCAGTTTTGAAAGAACCATTCAGACAACATTTACCCTAAATTTTTAAGACAATAAATGAAGCAGATTCAACTGCAGATCATTAAAGCAATATTAAATCTTTCAGCATTCAAGGGTTCCACACTTAAAATTTGCTGCCCCTTCCTTGCTCTGTCTTGCAGTTCTGTGTTATGCACAAATCCCGAGGCACTTGGGTTTGTGTATTTGGGAAACATACAAACCAGACTTTCTCCTGGACTGCTGGTATTATTGACAGCACCAATTAGCCCTTCATTTGAATAACTGTCAAATGTGCTATTCACTCTAACAGAAGGATGTCAGAGGGATATTACTTACATCATTACTTACAAATGAAACATACATTATATGCTAAAGAAAAAGAATAAAGTTTTAGCTACTTCAAAGATAAACTTTAAATAAAATCTTCCTCCACAGTTGTACTGGGTTTTGCTCAATAGTGTTAATTTTCTACACAGTAGCTTGTATGGTTCTTTGTTTTCGATTGGTGCTGAAAATAGAATTGATGACATACACGTGTTTTACATACTGTTGAACTGTGCTTGAACAACCTAAGTCCTATTCTGTTTCTCATGGTGCTTGGCCAGTGAGCAGGAGGGGAGTGCACAAAAGGTTGGGAGGGCACACAGCTGGACAGCTGACCCCAGCTGACCAAAACAATATTCCATGTGGTATGGCATCATGCTCAGCATATAAAGCTGAGGGGGGAAAACAGGAGAAGGGGCAGGGGCATTTGGAGTTAGGGCATTTGTCTTCCCAAGCAATCACCACATGTGATGAAACCCTGCTTTCCCAGGGACAGTTGGACATCTGCCTGCTGAAGCTTTGTTTGCACACACAGTTTTTGCTTTACCTACCAAACTGTCTTTGTCTCAACCCACAAGTTTTGCCACTTTCACCCTTCCAGCTCTCTCCCCACGCCACTGTGGGGGATTGAGCACAGGGCTGCCTGGATCAGCTCCCTGCCAGGACAAACCCACAACAATAGTTCAAACACTCTTTCTGTCTAACTTTGTGGCAATTAAATGTCAAATCTTCTATTTTCTCTTTTCAAACAGATGAAGTCCATGATGTAGATTTTTCTAATTCAGTCTGACTACAGAGAAGCCACTCACAGCCCAGTCCAGAGAAAGAAAATGCCCTGATATTTCTCTAGAAAGTCACAGGTCCGTGACAAATAGGTCATTAAGTTTACCTTGCTAAGGTCCTCCTTCTCTGGGCAAGATGAAACAAAATAGTAAGCAGGAGGACATACACTAGGTAGATATGTTTTGCTTGTTAATTGCCAGACATGCAGGCCTTGAGCATTTCTGACAGAGTACATGGATTTATCATCCAGTCAGTCCGTGTCTGAAATGCTGTATAACATTAAGAATCAAGATGCAGCATCTTGATTCCATCAGAAGAATAGCTGATATAAAAACCAAGAGTGATATGAGTCCCAAGAAGAAAAGCAGTAAAATCAAAGAAACAGAGATGATACTTTTTGTCAGCGCACCAGGAAGGATTTTCTTCAGGAAAGGCAGTAGGACTGGGATTGGAACTGGCTTTCTCCCACAGGTAAAAAGGCAGAAATAGTACAGGGTCTCTCCTACAGCAGGGTCAGATATACAGCCAACCTGATGTTTACTTATGGTCACTGGATGGAATTCAGGGCTCCTGTGGTTTTATTTTCCGTGAAAGAGTCATGATTAAAGCACTTTGAAGGATTTGCATATGGCTAAGGCTTCAAGGAATGCCTCAAAAGAACAAGAACAGTGGTCTGGCCAGGGTTCAGAGGAACTGGCTGCCAGGATTGTATGTACACTGGCCATTAATTCCTCCAAATACATGACACTCTAGAAAGCTGAATATTCAGGGATAGACTTCTCATCTTGAATACAGATAATGCCTCTAATGGTTTTATTCTCTTAAGTGTACTTTTCTCTCACATAATTTTATCAGTCCTATTCAAGCACTTAGATATATCTTTAAGAATGTAACACCCCTGTGTGGGGAGGAAGCACCCCTAGGCCTCTTCTTCAGAAAAGAGACAGCAGGGCCCAAATAGAGCACAACCATTAATCTAAAACAGGTAAATGAGCAGTGATCTGAGCAAAGTACTCCAGTTTCCCACTTCAGTGTTTTAACCACATATGGAATTTTGTTCAAGAGAGTACAAAATGACAAGCAGAACAAGACAGAGAGCACAAAGAGAGAAAACAGTGAGGATGTACTGGAGGCTTAGTAACAGCTTTGCCACATTCACTTAAAACGTGCTTATTTCCAACTTGGGTAGCACAGCATCATACACAGGTAACAAAAAAAAACAGTGGAAATTTTAGGAAGGCAGATAAGAGTTTCCTTTCAAATCACCATTCAGA
The DNA here is from genome assembly GCA_013400955.1 of Drymodes brunneopygia. Classification (NCBI taxonomy): domain Eukaryota; kingdom Metazoa; phylum Chordata; class Aves; order Passeriformes; family Petroicidae; genus Drymodes; species Drymodes brunneopygia. The sequence continues at coordinate 176,609 of VZTZ01024352.1, read as the reverse complement.
CAGGACTAGCCAGATATGAAAAATGGTGAGAAGAATAGGAAGACATAACCACCACTTAAAGTGAGGCAGAATGCTGACTGAAATAATTCTGAAATAGGAAGCCCTTAGCGATGTACCCTGGGTAGTTTTTCTAAAACCTCAAGCCTGTTCCCTTTTGCATGATGAGTATCAGCTTCTGAAGTACATGGGCAGCATCTAGTGTTAGCTGAGGCACACTGCATATTCTGGCATCTCTGTGAATGCTTAAACATCTGGATTACAGATAATAATTATGCAAGAGTTTACTTGAAAACTCTTGGTCAGGTCTAGAGGATGCATCCCAGAGATCATCAGTCAGGCATTACCACAAAAGGCATACATCATGTATTGGCTTACCTTTTCTTAATGCCTGACTGCTGTAAGTGGCCAGTTCTGTTGGTGTCCATTTTAAACTTAGTAATAAAGAGTTTGGAACCTTGAGAAAGCAGGTTAAAGGTACAGTATCAATTCAGAAGTGATGTGTTTTAGACAAACAAGTTTCTAATCCACGTGAGTATCCCTGTATCTCCTCTGGGAGTCACCCAGTAGCCATGCTTACAGCAAGCTATAGATGGTTCACAAGCTACTAGTAAGCTGAAAAAAAAGATGCTGTCGTTTGCTTCCACTGGGCTCAGTGCAAGTGGTTACTGCTGCATCAGGAGGTCACACAAGCCATTAGATCCAGGTGTCATGCCAGCCCTCTTAACTGCATCACCTGCAGTTTTTCCTTCCAAGCTGGACTTTCAAAGACAGGAATACAGTTATGTTTCTTGGGTTTAGCAACATAGAGCTGGTTTCAGCACAGGAAGATTTAAGGTGTGAGTCTGATGCTCTTTCTCCCCTCACTTGTACTCTTCCTATGACTCAAATCCAAGTTGCCAACAAAAAAAAAGTCACTTGTCTTTTTTTCATTCTACTGGGAAAATGTCTTGTGCTGTAGGTATGTGAAGTTAAGAGCATCTGTTCAATTAAGCTTAATTATGGACCTATTCAGTGCAAAAGGGAAAATAAATGAAAGGGGAAGTGATAAGCAAGAACACATAAAGACAAAACTGACAGACAACAGATAAGAGAGATTATGCCAAAGATTAAAAGTTTCTAGTTACTAATTGATGCATGCTTGAAAGAAACTCCCAGGCCCAGCTTTGGAGATGGCCACCTTCATAGCTGATAAGAAAGAGGAAAAAAGAGGATTGTGAGGATTTGTGATGTTTAAGGGGAGATGTGTAGTGACTCAGAAAAATTTACACAAGAGTGTTTAGTGAAAGTGGATTTGGGAAAAACCAGGAAAGGAAGTAGACAGAAGTGATATAAAAGGGACTGGTTTGCTGAACAGTACACTTGTCTGAACACACCCTATGGCTCACCAAAGAAGTTTGTCCTACACCCTTTATTAAATCTTTTCTTAAATATAGTGGCTAGAGGTCTTAGCCACCAACCACCATGACAAGAACAGTGGGCATCCTGAAAAACAGTAACTGCGAGGGAGAACAAAGCAGGTGAGGGGCTCAGCTCTGGCTGCTGCAGTGAAACCTCAAGTCAGAGGCACATGTGGCATGGCACCATTTGGCATGGGGCAGAAGAGGGTCTGTATCTTCTGCCAACACATTGTGTGCAGGTGTGGGGTGTGCTGCACTGGCAAACCACAGGTTGTACCCGTCAGCAAGCAGAAGGTGCTGGGTCTGAGCAGAGGAGGCGGAGGATCAGTAACTGAGGGGACCTGTGACTGTAGGGGACCTGTGATATCAGCGTGTGAGTTCTGTTAACTGGATGATATGGTGAGCAGGAGACTTGTGAAGCATGCAAAAGGATTCAGGATCCAGGTGGGAGTAGTGGATACACAGATGGGTGGGCCAAGGCAGAGGCGCTACAGAGACTTCTAGTGCATGATGTTTTTCCACATATAGAACAGATATAAACACCTCCAATTGTACAGCACTTACTCTGCATTTAAAAAAAAAAATCACAACTGACACCTTAAGAAATGCAGTTGCCAAATGGCAAACATGAAGAAATTTTAAAACAGATTTGATTATTAATGAAATTCAGGTGCAAGAAATTCCATGTAAAGCTTGAACACGTTACTAGAGAAAACAGACTAGACCAAACAGATAAATTCAGTAAAGCACTGGGTATTTGAAGAATATTCAGCTTCTTTTTAGCAGCTGCCACTGAAATTTTGGAAAGGGTTTTTTTGTCGATTTCCAGGCTGTAAACCAATCTCTGTACTGTACTTCATCATTGACATAATAATTCCTGGGCAATTATTGTGTATTCATTCACAGTGGTACACCTAAACACTTCATGGATTATCAGTTTCCATTCCTGCTGACTAGGTGATGAACTGTTGAGACAGTATTTGCCAGCTCTTCTGCAGACTGCTCTACTTACCTAATTTCCCATATAGCTATTCAGTTCTTGGGCTCAAAAAAAAAAAAGGTGATGTTTTCAGAACCTTCAACACAACTGATTTTCCTCAAATTTGAGTCTTACCATGGAAAACACCTCCAACATTACAGCTTTACCTCCCAAGCAGATAGTTGACAAGTATACTCACAATAATAAATAAATAAATAAACAATGCAGTGAATTCTGCTGAGTGTAGTACTTTTATTGTGTGTAAGCTTCTACACATCCAGACAATTTAGGCATCAAGCTTGAAAAAGCTTGAGCAAACTTGAAGAGGCTTCTCTGCCAGCTCATGATCCTTTGGCAAAATATGAATGGATCCTAGGCAATGTTTGGTGATTTCTGTTGCAAAGACTCTGCATTTTCTTGTGTCGCTGTTAACATGAACAAACTTCACCAGAGTGACACTGGTCCCAAGTCACCTTCTAGAGGACAAATCCCTTTGCCAAGCACTATTTTCATTATTGTATTCTAGTTCCATAGGTAGCAGTGCAAGCGAACAACACTGCTGAAAACCCAAGTAGCACTATGTGGCATTTAGGAAGCTGGCTGACTCGTACTGCTGTGGGGAAAGCAGCCTGTGTACATGCACGTCTCACAGGAGCTCAGGGCGGGATGTCTACACAGTGATGAAGTCCCCCAGCATGGCTGGGGTGTTTGCACAGCAGCAAAGTGCTTGGAAACATTAAGCCCCCAAGACAGAGGGCTGCTGTACTCGTGATACACATCTTTTTGCCTTTCATTCCAGGATAGGAGACCGATATTCAAGATTCTTGCTGCTTGCATCATTTCTCCTCCAGTACTCTTAATGGCCTTTGTCCATTTTATCCACTTAGGTGTGAGTTTATATTCTTGAAGCTGTATTGGCAAATAATTATCCAATTTGCTGCAGAAGTCCAGCACAAAACTTCAAGTACCTTCCACATGCAACTGAGGTCCAAACCCACCACTGAAAGGTATCAGAACAGCCTTGCCAGTTACCAAACTCCGGGATGGGCCAAGTGAGTTTATACTTATAACATTCCACTATGTTAAAATCAGACATACAAAAAGCATTGTCTGGGATGACCTAAAAAGCCAGGTGGACAACCACAGTAATATAACGTGTGACTGCATGCAGCTGTATATTTACTGCAATGCAACTTGAAAAAACAGCATCTTGTTTTATTCTACTGCTAATCTGAACATAATCAGAATATCTGATTACTACCATTTCTTTAGAAAATGCCACCTCCATAGAGAGGATGTCTGCCCAGTCAATTTTTCAGAGGGAGTTAAGAGGCCACCAGGAGAAGTTCTGGCTCCAAGTCCCCTCTAGCAGAGCTGAAAACATGTTTTAGCCAACATTTTGCTACCTTTGTGCAAAAAGGCAGTAGCTCTGCTCCATTTTTCCTTGGGACTCCAAAAGCAGATCCTCCACTGAGTGTCCATGTGCAGAAAGCTGGTCCTCTGACCTCCTGCTGGTACTACCTACTGGGGGGAGCGGGGAGCAGAGAGGACAACCTGGTCTGGAAGGAAATGTGAGGGACTGGAACCACTAGTTTAGTTCACTGGTATCAACCCAACCCCACGAGACCCTCAAAAATAACTTTATTCAATTACTTCACACAAACACTCCCAGGATGCAGCCTCTGTAGGCACACAATCCATCACAGTTTAAGTACATTTCTATTTCTCTGACAGTCAGGCACTTGGAAACAGGCTACAAAATGAGTTACAGCACCAGAACTGAATTATCCATAGAGCTACTTCAGGTCTCTGTTATTTCAGAGCATTTTATAACCACTCTTTTCTCATGCCCACCTAAGAAAAACATTGATGGTTGTTTCACTCAACCCAGTTAGCCCCACAGAGATGAAGCTCAGGAGCTACCACAGAGGGGAAAACAAAGAGAAAAGGCACCCTGGGGCTATTTTACACAGGAGCCTTGTAATGGAGAAAATAAACGAAAGCTCTGTTTCAACCACTTTCTCCCAGTGCTTGAAGGGCTCTTTGGACCTGGGCCACACTTTCATCATACAGTTCTTAAGGACAGAGGACAGCAGGAGGAGAAGCAGTACCACAGCATAGATTAGCAAGTGCAGTACATTGGTGTGATGTTTTTGGTGTCCAGATGTGCCGGTAAATAGGCAAGTATGTACGTGAGGCTGATGAGACACTGGGACAGGCTGTTCAGAAAAGCTGTAGGTGGCCCATCCCTGGCAGCGTTCAAGGATGGGGCTTTGAGCAACCTGGTCTAGTGGAAGGTGTCCTGATGCACAGCAACAGGGTTGGAATGAGATGAACTTTAAGGTCCCTTCCAAACTGAACCGAACCAAACCAAATCCATTCTATGATGCTATGTGCCCAGTTTGTCAGGCCTGTAGTGCATTTTTATAGGTAACCTACACTTCATACAATCTGTTCCCTTCAGGTCAAGGAAAACAAGCTCCAGCCCTGCCAGGTCTATGACCAATGAAATATCAACCAGAGAGAGAGGGACAGGGGAGAACACATCATCAGCCTGGCTGCTGAGAAAGCCAAGGGAGCCAGAATGCATTCAGGTTCTCTAAGTCTTCCAGAATTATGTATAAGGAGGAACATACAATGAGATGGTGCTATCTTCTACTCCAGCCCAGATACATTTCATTCCCCACAATGCTGTTGCTAACTGTTAACACTTAGTCTCTTCTTTGTTTTCCTCAGCGAACGGAGGCTGTGTTTAAGTTCAGTCCTTCTGGAAAGTGGACTGAAATTTGAGATCAGGAGATGAAAATCCTGTTAGAAAAGCTGGAACCTTTGTTGTTCCTCCTCTAAAGTGCTATAGAAGGCTATGAAGAAGAAGTACTTTTTACAGGCAATGGAAAAAGCAGTGAAGTATGTGTAAAAGCATAGGAAGGGAAACCTGAAGGTTTGTTGTTTCATTGTGGCAGGTGACTGCTATGTTTCCAAGTTACTAATCTCAACACATGCTCCAAGTTCACTCATGAATTAAACTTATGACATCTTCCCAGGCAATGAAAGCCTGCTAAGAGGTTGGGGGAAAATACTGTTCACAAATTGAGTAAGTGTGATCACAAGAGGATGTCCTGTACAAATACAGAAAATTTATCACCACTTCTAAGCTTCTTTACATTCAACAGTCAACAGCACCTCTATTTTACACACACAGTGAAGGACTTAAAACAATTTGGAAAGTCTGAGCAATGAAGTCAGTAGAAAACTTGAAAGGATTTCCTAGAATTAAGTCTAATTGTGCAAATCACCTCTTGAGAACTTATTCTGGAAGACTTCAACAGTATGATTTGTGAAGTTCCCATGGAATTATTTTTTTCTTAAATGTACATTTGTTTGCACTTACAAGACTTGCCTGGCCAATGGAGGTTCAGGGGTACCCATTCTAAATAGCACCAAACAGACAGCAGAAACACTCTGTTCACAAGTCTTCAGTGTTTTATTCTATTGTAGGTGTTGTCATGTACCTTTATATGTAATCTGGAGCCCTAACAAGCAAGAATTAAAAGCATTACCAGTAGAGACATAAAATACCAACTGTGCTCATATGATCAAAATATTCTGTTATAACAAACAAGTCAGGGGTGTGTAAATCTTTTTACAAGGCACTGAAGGTGAAAAATATGTACTTTAGTTGGGCTCAAACAGCTAAACAACAGCTATGTTATAGCGGCATTACAATCTCCCCAAAGCATTATGGGATAACATGAAATCATTCTTCTGCAAGAGAAGGATAAATAACACTTCCATTAAAATATCTTCTCCTGTATTGGGCAGGTCAAACCAATTAATAGTGTTAATGATCCAGACTCAGGAAAAGGAGACAGTTTAAGAACACCCCAAAGAATTGGTGTCCCACTCATAGTCTTCATTTTTTGCATAAATTTTTTAATTATTATTTTTAACGGCAAGAGTCTTGCAGCTTGGGTCCTTCTGTGTTTCAATGCAGCATCATCTTACGCAAAGTCACAGTCAGTAGTGGAAGGAAGAGTGAGTGGGAAAGCTGATGAGCACTGCTGGTGTCTGCACGAGTGTGACTGGCCCGTCTGTGGCCGCGGGGCTGGGGCTCGACCGTGATGTAGCCATTAATGATGCGGATCCGCGGAGGAGGATCAGTAGCACTGCAAGGCAAGAGAAGAACCTCAGTCCTGACCCAGCCCACAAGGGCCCAACAGCCACACAACAGGAGGTGGTCAGCCCCTGTGACCCACTGCCAGTTTTCTGGGTCCATGTGAATGGCCTCTTGTACAAGTTGCACACTGACCAAAAGTCTGTCCCTCCTCAATGGCAGAGTGCTGTTTTGTCACTTCCTCACACATGTGGGCAGCTCCCAAGCCAGCGCACAAGGACAAGGTGCTACCCAGCCAAATTGTGAAGTAGACTTGAGGGAGAACAGCAAAGAGACTGAGGGGAGCGATGACAGCACCAAAATACCTGCCCTGTCTCAAATCTACCCAGCTTGCCCATTGCTCCCACACAGTCAGTCAGGTGGGTAAGATGACCATATTCCTAACCCCTGTCAGCTAAGCAGAAAATGTATGAGAACAAACCAAGTGTTGCTGCAGAGGAGTGTCACTGCTGGGGCAGTTGCTAAACACAGGTGGAGTGAGGCACCTGTCTCCTGAGTACACCCTCCTCAGCCATGCTTCATGCACCTTAGTGTGGACCCACCTGGTTTCTACACTGTACAGTCTTTTCCACAGCTCAGGAATTACAAAGAGTTTACATTACATACTTTAAGCAGAGGAAGAAGGGCTTCCAGAAAGGCATCCTAGACCACCACATTCCAGAGTATCTCCCAGTGGTAGAGAGTACCCTGAATTTGTGATGAAAAAGAACTGAATTAGAGCATACATGAGCTGAGCTCTCATTATGGCAATACATAACAGAGAGGAGTTTGTATGCCCCAGGCTGCTAACGCCAACTGACCTGAACTGGGGGAGATCACGCACCACAGCATGCCAAGAGTCAGAAGGGTCAGATATCACACAGGTAGTTGCTCCCTTTGGCAGTGGACTGAAAGCAATGCTTGACACCACAGCTGTAAGACTGACATACCCCCCAGGAGCACATGGTGCTGTGCAGAACCTAAAGACAAATCTGGCAAAAACTAAAGGCAACTCCACCTGGCAAATACTAAAACTGAGTAATTTCTTCTGCAGCCAATTCCCAGCTGCTGTGCATCATTCTTGTCTTATTTCAGTCCACTAAGCAAAAATGCTTTGGGAAATTGCAGGCAATTAGTATCCTTTTTAAAAACACTTTACTCTTCCTTACCCAAAGGGCTCCCCAGAAGATCTGAACAATAGCTGCAGAGAAGCCAGCTGGCAGCACATCAAGGAAATACAGCTGGCAGCTGATGTGTACAGGGGCACGAATCAAGGCCATTCTGACAAGCCCACTACAACACTACTAAATCACTTGAGCTGCACCTTTCACATTTTCAGGCTCACAGGAGGAATCACAGAATTATGTAGGTTGGAAAAGACCTTTAAGGTCGTCGAGCACATCTGTAAACCTGAAAGCTGCGAGTGGCCCATTCGTAAGAAACCCGACAGGTTTAGCTGTGCCTGCGCACCCTGAGGAACGCTTAGAGCGAGGTCTGAGACGCCCAGTCAGACACGCCCCGCACAGGCGAGCTGGAGCCCAGCGGTGCTGGATTTGCTTGGGAAGGGATGCGCCGCGAGGTGGGGCTGTCAGCCCAGTCCTGCTGCGGCAGGCAACCCGGGATTTAGAGAAGCCAGCGCACGGGTGGGGCTCCGGCCCGAGGGACAGCTGCCTTCCCTCGGCACTACAGACACAGCAACCTCCCAGGCATTGTTTGTCTTTGCCAGCATTGCCATGCAACATCTCCGTCTCCAGAGATTTAAGCTCTTTGCTACTAAGGAGTCGCCCCTACAAAGCATTTGCCACCTAGCACCGGTGTTAAGTTTCTAGCACAAAGGATGACTTAAATAGTAGGGGAAGAAAGGAAACATAAAAAGAAGAAAAAGAAAGCAGCATTTGCTGCTCCCATATTTATGCAGTAGTTTCCTAGGCTGCCATCATTCGCTTTGCTTTTGCTTGGCAATACTTGAAATCTAGTATGCAGCCCTACTGTGCCTTCAATTTGGTCACAGTAGCACACCTTCCCATCTTCCCCCTTCTTCTGAAGGCTTGATACTCCAGGTGCACGGGTGTCTCAGAGTCACTGCTGACTGACTTTCCTGAGCTTTGTGGGAGTAACTGCATGTGAAACACCAAACATGGCACTGTGGAGGCAGGGTGGGGGATTATGAGAGACATTCCTTGGCATTTCAACTAAATAAACTATTAAGAGAAACTCGAAAAATCTATTCACAATCAGCCAATACCAACTACATTAACAGAAAGTAACTGGTAAACTAAGAGACAAAATCAAGTGTGATCAATACAGGATTTGTTATATTGGTGAATCTTGGAGTGTGTGTAGGTCTGTCAGTGGACATGTTACATGAGCATTTGTCTCCCTATGCTTCTACTAAGGTTGAGGGAAGGAGCAGAGAAGGGAATGTGGTCTAAAAAATCTGAAATGGCTGAATGCCTCAAACAGAACACCTGCTGCAGTCACTTGTGGCCAGCCTGAGCCACGTAACACTCATAGCAGTGGTACAATTAGGATCCAGGGGCCTGATAGGAAAGGCATAGGAGAACCCTGCTATACTCACTAACTTGGGGAGCAGGAAGAAATATTCTTCAGAGGGGAAAAAGCCAAATAATGTACAGGCTTCATTTCAAGAACTGTCAGACTTTTTTTCCATCACCCCAACCTGTCAGGTTGTTTACAGTATCACAGAAATTTAATGCCTCCAACCTGAGTATGGCAGAGATTCAATCAGACACACAAACTACAAAAGAAAGCAGATTCAGGCATGCGTATTATCTGACAGAAGGGAAACATTAAGGTATACATTCAGCCACAGGCCCAAGCACAGGTAGTGAGAGAGAAATTGGCTTTTTTTTTTACTTGCTGGTTGCTGTAGCTCTTTTAGGTAAGTAAGCTTTTCTGAATGAAAAGGAAGGGATATGTGTGAACCTCTGCCCCACAACACACTGATTTTTTAATATAAATTCTATCATCCATTAGGCTGTCATGTTTTTTCAAACTGGAAGAATACAGAAACTGAAAATACTGCATGAATACTGCCCAAGTGCAAGGAGAACATCTGCCAGGAATGATAGTTTCCTCAAATGCAGCAGCTCTTAGATAATGGTCCAAGGCTTTGATCTGTACCATCTACCACTGGACCTAGTCTTCCATGACAGAGAGGACTGCCATATGCACACAATCCCTCAAACATAAATGCAGAACGATGTAGACAAGGCTTCCACTTCTTTTATACCTAATTTTCCACAAATCTAACCATGCAAAGGAAAAAAAAGAAAGCTCCTTTGCCACTAAAAGCACAAGCAATCTTGTGCTAATGCTTCAGAAACAATCACAGCGGTGGAGAAGGTCAGATCCTGTCCACAGGATACATCTACCCCTGCAGAAGTTTGAGGGTCTGGATTAAACAGTCTAAGTTAAAGACCAGTTTGCATGACAAGCCATCCTCCCCCACCCTAGCTATTAGCTACCTTTCTTCAAGGCGAACCCAGAGGTCATTAAATTGTCGCAGTCTCTGCTTCTTCTGTTGCTTTTTCTTCTTCTTTTTGTACTTTCTGTCTACTTTCATGAGTACATCAGTGCTGTCAGGGAATAGCAGGTGAGGCAGGAACTCTTCCTCCTCCTCTTCCTCCTCCTTCTGGGGTTGCAGTGGGAGCTCATGGGACACGTCATAGGGACTGTGTGATGATGAAAAGGCTAACAAGGTTTTGGGAGATTTTTGGCTGGAAGAAAGAGAACATAGATAGCATTTAAAAGGGCTTTGAGGCAAAATCCTGATACAGATACTATCAAGGCACATACATATAAAATAGATGTTTCTCCCTGACATATTGGCTGGATGCTCATTTCTCTACCTTGTATTCCCACTCCCTCTTCCTTGAAGCAATACTGATTTTGTGATCAAAATAGTGCTCTTTAACAAAAAAAAATCTTTGGAAAAGAGGCAGTCTGTATCAGAGAAAAGAATGCAGTCTGGATAAGGGTGGAGTAACTCTTGATTATAAGCCTGCATATCTAGAAAGAGACAAAAACTGAATCACTTCTAAGCCAGAGTCAAACCACACTCCTCTAGTCTGATGTGCTGCAGAACACAGACTAGGTTTTTCCTTTCAACATTCCTTCCCAGAGCAAACTAACTTGGGGGACACGGGGAAGAGGCAAACAAAACTAAAGCACACCCGCTGATGAAGCCAGATCTGGATCAGCAACTCCCACTGGTGGAAAAGCTAAGAAACAAGCTAGCCCACAGAATGTGGCCATGACTACAGAAACACATCCTGAAAATTACCGCCTTTGAAGGGGAAGGGTTAGTACACCATTAACAGTAACGTGGTTACATGCTGGACCCAGAGACAGCTGAGGTTCTCAATGACCTCTGTATCTCTGACAAGTGTTCCAGCCAAGCTGCCCAAATCAGGAAAGGCAAATGGGAGTATAAAGACCTTAAGTATAACGTAGGGGAGAATCGGGTTTGAGACCATCTAAGGAGCCTGAATGTGCACAAGTGCATGGAGACTGATGAGATTCACCTGTGGGTTCTAAGGGAGCTGGCAGGTAAGTTGCTAAGCCACTATCAATCATTTTTCAAACTTGTGGCACTCAGGTAAAATTCCCAACACCTGGAAAAAGGGAAACATAACCCTCATTTTCAAAAAGAAGAAAGTAAAAGTCTCACTGCTGTGTCAGGCAAGATCATGGAGCAAGTTGTCCTGAAAAATGTGCCAAAACAAAAAAAATATGGAAAACAAAGAGGTGATTGATAACAGCCAGCATGGCTTTACCAAGGGCAAACAATGCCTGTTAAATTTGATGATCTCCTGTGATGGTGAAGAAATCCTTTACTGTGAGGGTGGCAAAGTACTGGAAGAGGTTGCCCAGGGTCATTGTGGATACCCCAACCCTGGCACTTTTCAAATCCAGGCTGCATAAGGCCTTGAGCAAGGTGGTCTAGTGGGAGGTGTCTCTGCCCATGGCAGGGGGATTAGGACGAGAGTATGTTTGAAGTCCTTTCCAATTCCTTAACATTCTATGATTCTATGATTAAGGAATCCTTTGGGCCATCTAGTCTGTATCAGCTGAGAGCAGATTAGTTTTGGCACCACCAAGTTCACCCTCTTCTCATTTTCTTTTTGATGAAGGCAGATGGTGCAAAGCAGTGAATGCGCAGCCTTTACAAAAATCGTGTCAGAGGACATGTCTGACACACAACAGACCAGAGCTCAGCACACCATTGTGGCAGTGGCTTCTAGTGTTGATCTGCAAGAGGGTGTAATGCTGTCCTGCCACTCCAATGAAGTACACCAAGGAACATGAAATGGTGGTTTTAGTGGGTTTTACAGGCAAGTGTGGAGGTCCACATGAAGGGGAGGAATCTCAGGAATTGCATCTTTCTCATAAGCAGAGCCGAGCTTTGCACTCATTTATAGCACATAATGAGGGAGTGGGAGTCAGGCCTTAGCCTTCCAGCTGCCCAGATCCTGTACTAGGCTGGCAGCATTTTGGGGAATTTCAAGGGAGCTCCAGCAAGTGAGATATGTCACTGAGACTATGTGCATGCACAAACTGTCTCACAAGGCAAATCCTGGAAATCCAAAGTTGAGTTCCCAGAAAACGCTCTCAGGGCTATGAGTACTTAGTTTCCTGTGCAGGTGATAAATTGAAAAAACAACAACCAGCTCCACCCTGATTACTGAAGCTCTGTTTCTTTATTCTTGGAGCAAGCAACATCTCATCTATACACTAAGGCAGGCAGTCTACTGTGTCCTATTCACTCATAGCTTTGCTGGCCCACGCTTCTTGTTGTTTGGAACAATTTTCCCTCTTTACTTGTTCATTAGCATCTTGGACAAACTCACAAACTCAATCCACTCTGTGTATACACAGAACCCAGCAGGAATATCTGACTGATCTTTACGGCTACTTCATAAAGAGAAGAGACGCAACAATCTTCTGTAACAAAAGTGGAGACTGACTTGTGCTGAAATTCAGAAAGGTAACAGAAAACCACAGACCACAGAGCAGAAACCTGCCTTGAATCAATGAAACTTTCCCAGAACTGTTCCTTTTTCAGCTTCCAATGGCATGAAAAGAAGAAGGTCTGGAAGGAGACATGTTTCAGCATGGGTGCAGTTTTCACTGTATGCACACTTATTTGATAGCAAATAGAGAGTATTTCCTGGAGAAGGGGAAATGAAGTTCTGGACTAGAACATGGAGAGAGTAGATGGAAATCAAAGATAATTTGTCTGATTTGTTGCAAGGAAGATGTTGAAGTTTATTTGAGAGAGTATACTGCAGAATGGACCTTGGCTTATCAATCTCATTCAAAATCATTGTGGTGTCACACTCCGTCACACTTTATCACCTCTGAACTGTCATGACCCTTCAGCTCTCCTCCTCACCTGCTTCACATCACCCACTCTTTAACTCCACCTTACAGAGTGATGATCCCCCACCAGCTCTCTCCAACAACTGGATTTAATCTGTTTCAAGGTCTTCTGCCTCTGATTCTCTTTTCCACCATTCGTCTTCACTGTTTTGCTTCCTTAACTAAGTCACAGAGTGGGCAGCACCCCGCTCCTGTAGAGTGCCATGCTGCCTACAGCCTTCCCTACTGAACCCACGGCCACACCATGCTGGAGCTCAGCATTGCTACAGATAGAAGATGCCCTGCATCCTCTATGGCCAGGCATTTATTCAAAATATATATACAGATTCTCCTTTGCAACGCTTCCTGCAGGCAATTCTTCTAGAGACCACTGGAAAAGGCACACAGACTCAACATCCTTCTTCCCTCCAGGCCAATTCCCTCTCCTGGCACAGCAGCTAAGGGAGAGTCAGCGAGCACCTTAATTACGGCTGTGATTGTGTCGAGTATTTCACAACATATAAAATTGCATTCTAAAATCAGGAACACCAGTTAAAGACCAAAGTAAGTCAGAAGGAGCTTGACTGAACTTGTGGTACTATTTACAAACTGTCCTTTGCAACACTGCCTGCTTGGAGCGCCTCTTTTGCCCTCATTGCTTTGGGGACACCAGGGAGAAGGAACCTTTCTGTCTCCAACTAGGGGCATTCATTCCATTTGCTCTGCAGACGGAGAGTATACCCCAAGCAGCCCTGCCTGCTGTGGGAAAATGAGCATAACTATCCTGCACCTTCTTGGTTCCTACACACAGATAGCCACAAGATACCTCACAAGGGACTTTTTGTTTAGCCAGAGCATAGGAAGCAGCAGACTGTGCTGCTACAGCAAAGTATCACGTTGCAGGGAAAGGAGATGATTGCAGACTTCCTCCTTCTTTTATTTTAGGATGTCTAAACTAATATCTCCACTGTGTCTGATGCCAAAGCAGTCATTTATATTCTCTGTCTCAGTCCAACCACTTGCATTTTTATCCTGCCTCAATTATGAACAGTGAAATAGTCCACAGGTACTGACAGGACTGTGTGCAGCACTATATAGGACAATAGTTGGGTAAAGTCCCACATTTATGTGATTAACACTGGGTTTACTGACACAGGCTGCTCTGCTATTTGCACCTAGAACAAGCCCATGACAGCAATCAAGTGAAGTCCTCTTTCCAAGCCCTGGGACTCTGACACACTCTTGCCACAGGTCTTTCCCTCACCTTAAATACTCTTTTCCATTAAACCCCCATTTTTCTTGAAATGTATTTCATATTTTTCAACCTGTTTCCAAGTCATCCAGAAATGTTAACAGTGAAGTGCCATCTTCTTACTCAGGTTTAATATCAGGACTCCAGGAAAGATGCTCTGTCCAACAGTCCAAATAAGAGGTTTATGATGCAACTGATGCCAAACTGAGGGCTTTCAAAGGCACAAGAGGCTGCACAATGATCTCCCATGATGTGCTTATAGAAATGGGTGCCCAGTTACTCCAAGTAACCTCAAGACCAACCTTCTTGTTAACCTTCTTGAAAATCTATTCCTCCTTTCTTCAGTTGTCTGCCCTTACAGTTACATCTTTACAGAGCAGTATCAGATCTTGTCTTTTCTCAAGTACCTATTAAGCTACCTTTCTTTAAGCTTTAGGAAGCTGCTGCAGCTGTTTTTAGGAATACTTAAGGTAAGAATGAAAAAACATTAAAATATCAGTGCAGGCTGTTTTGGGTTTGATTTTTTATAATCATCCCTGTAAACACTGATACACTAGATTTTCTAGCACAACTCAAGTGTTACAGAAGTCTTGTGCTGAAGCACAGGTGCTTCTCATTGTCAGACTACTTGCCCACTGGTAGAAGTAGGGTCAGGGATTGGCATTTATATAATCTTGGGGTAAGTCTTGAACAAGTTTTTTTAGTGCATGTAGAGTTAATGATGTATGTCCATGTCAAGAATCATTACAGGAACATGACTTGCTGGAATTGCAATCTCATGTTTTCAAGCAACAGCAAAGGTGGTATAAAGAGAAAGATGAAGCAACCAGAGTATGAGAAAAATGGCTGTTACTAATTTGCACCACACCTGAAGAGCCCTTGGCACAGACCAAGACTCTACACTGTGCCCTCTGCACAAATCCTATCGAAAGGTCGTAGTCCTGCCTTAGACTCCTGTATCAGAAATGTGGGGGAGGAGGAACAGAGATGTAAACAGGGACAGTATGCCTGGCACAGAAGATAAAAGGGAAACAGTACCATAATTGGGACCAATTTCCAGTTTTCTCCTTTGTGGTTTTTTAGCAGTGAAGAGCCTATCTGACAGCTACATGTTTGGAAGAGTCTGGAGAAGGGGAAAGCAAAGATTGCAGACCCTAAGCTGGTGGCAAGAATTCCAGGAAGAGGTGAGTCAAAGCACAAGTAATTCTTGGTAGAGAGTGGAGGAGGAAATTATCTGGCATTCTGTAGTTACTGAAACCTTGGAGGTGGATAAAAGCATCCAGTGACAGATAAAAAGAGGCAGGAAGGATATATCCCAAAGGACAGCTGCAGGATGAACCAGAACAACAAGTACCTTAGCTTAAAAATGCAGAAGAAAGCAGGGGACATGAGAGCAATCAGTCATGGAGACAGCTTGCAAAGACTCTGGGCAATCAGATTCCAGGCTGGGAGAGAGTAAACAGAAATAATAAAAAATAGCATTGTAAAAGAAGGAGATTATTAAAAGGCAGGGCAGTCAAACACACAAAAGAGAGGAAGGAGAAACCTGGAAGCCTGTGTGGTACAAGACAGCGTCCAGATCTGATGAACCAAGCATGCATACCCTGCAGCTGTTCATTTAAGAGTTAAAAACTCTTACAAGGGTGGAAATTTTACTAACAACAACAACAAAACCCAAATAAACCCAATAAACCAAGCCCAAAAACCACAAAAAAACCCACCCCAAAACCACAAAAAACCCACCACAAAACCAACAAAAACAACAAATCGAACAACCACCCCCCACCCCCAGCAACAAAACTCAAAACCCAAACAAAATCAAACCAAATCCAAATAAAATCCCCTTTCCAAACTAGCTTATGGAAGAGAAAAGCATACTGCTGGAAAGGAAAGAGCTCACTCTTGGTTATAGTTTCAGCTACCATTCCTGCTTTATACTCGTTTACAAACCCGGCCCCCAATGACTGCTCAGCTAGGTAAAAGCATGCATTACTTGTTGATGGCTTGTCCAGCTGGAGTGTATTCTACATCGTACCCTTCTCTCCTTAAAACATCAATCACTGTGTTGTTGCCCATGAAGTGACCTGCAGTTAAAAGAAAAATGGCATCAGAACTCACCAACCACATGGAAAGAGTGAGAAGAACAACAAAGTCCTTCCTCATCACAGGAGGTGCGCCACACTCAAGGCAGGCAGGGCTTTATCACTCCCCATCAACATGCACCAGAAACACAGGATCTCTGATGAGTGATTGCTGAACTTTCCCAAGGTCACTTCAATTACTGCCTTTCTAAAATGCAGATGTGATTGCAATTACTCTGGTCCCACAGGTTGTTGCATAATGGGCTGCCCAGGAAGGTGGTGGAGTCACCATCCAAAGGAAAGACTGAATGTGTCACTTAGTGCCATGGTCTTGTTGGCATGATGGTGATTGGTCAAAGGCTGGGCTTTCTGATCTCAGAGGTCTTTTTAAACCTAACTGACTGTGATTATCAGGCCATTGTGGATTTCTTGAGGGAGAAAGAGATGAAGTTCGGACAACCCTGTTCAAGAGCAGCAGTGAGTCTACCACTGCTGGTGATGCAAAGAAGGTCAGAATCTGGCCACATTTTAACATTCTCCAGCATCATACAGACACAGAGCTGTTGTGCAGTATCACTAACAACTTTTAAAAGTTTAAGAATCATCCAACTGCAGAGAACAGAAAATAACTCTGAAAGCCAATGACTTAGATCAACCTCTTTCATTTCGTCATTATATGCCACCAGGGCCAGAAACTTGACCTATGTCATGTTGACAAAATGACTTAATTTTAGAAGGACTTAGAAAGTTCTGCCCTAATTCAGTGATTTACATCTCCACTCCATTCTCAGACAGATGTGGTGGCTTGCAAGATTGTATTTTGGCATTACAGTGAATAAATGACTACTCAGAGGCTGTAGGAGCTTTCCTGACTGTATGCTCTGCCCACAGAAGGTCTTCCACCATCACTCTAACATGTCATCAGACCAGGATGCTGTGAGGCAGAAGAATGAGAGAATAAAGAGAGAACAAAGGCCATGCACAGTCCAGCTTTCATAAAACATTTCTTCATTTAACAACCTATATTAATTAAAATTGGCCTTCCAAATTACTCATTAGAGTGATCCCTTGCTTCTGTAGATGTAGACAGTGCTAAAACTCGTAAGAAACTCCGCCAAAATCTGTTTTCTGATAATATTGTTCATAAATATATGGCAATAGAACCAACAGAATGATTCTAGTAGCCAGGGAAAGCAAGAAGTTATAAAGAGAATTCTAACAGTGCTGAGAATATCAGGAGACTAAACGTAAGGGAATCATTATGTCTCATTCCAAATGGGGTTGAATGAATTGGAACACAAAAATTCCAGTTTCTTACGCCACAACAGCAAAGTGCTTATGATGTAACAGCTTAAGGCATGAGTTGGCTGGTATCATTTGAGCACAAGATGAACTTTCCCCCAGAGCCTAAGAGCACAAACCAGTGTAGCTCAAATGAAACCTTTTAACTGAACGCTGCAATGCACACCCATTGGGTACCATATTTTCTCACACAGTCATTGGATTTTGCCCCACCTCCTCAGATTAAATTTTGTCTTCAGAAGGAGTAAAGCTTATGTACCATTATGTAGACCTAACCTAATACTGTTGGTATCTGTTGCTTCCTGATGGCTCAGCTCCAGGTACAGTTAACCGAGAATTCCCTCATGTCAGCAAAAAAGAGCAGTTGCAGCAGGGAACAGGAATGTAACGAAATATTGTAATTTAGTAAAATAAGCTACTGTAAAACAAACCCTAGGTATACAAGATGCCAGACTTAGTTTCTATTTCTCTCCTTTGACACAGAAGAGAGGTATGTGAAAAGGGAAGGGGAGAGGGATTCACTCCTTCCCTATCTCCACACAGCAGAGGAAGGGGTGCTTCCATAGAGTGATCCATTCCTTGCAAATAACAGTGAAGTAGGACAACTTGGACTAGTAGAGAAGTGCCTCTCAACTGACAAGGATATATTCCAGTGAATATTCCAAGTTCAGACAAGGCATTCACCTCATGCAGGCAATGATGCATGAGCCGAATCCCATCTTCAGAAGTGAAAAGCAGTGCCAAGGCTCTGAACTCATATTTTCCTAAACCAAATATTTCAGGGGGAAAGGGACAAGGCATAAAGATAAGCAATCTATGGGGCAAGGTATAGTCTTAAAACAGTTTTCCTCGTGCCAGTTTAAGAGCTTACAGTTACAGGCATTTCAAGAGTGAGCTACTGAATAGCTGCTCACACCACATCATTAAACATACTACTCCTCCATCAATCTTCAGTCATCCTTGCTCAGAGCAGTGATTTAGAGTGGAATGTAGGAAATGACCATAGCATATGGATGAATCCCATTTCAATCAATCAACCTGCTTCAGTGATTTTCTGTAGCTGGGCTCTTTCTTTTTAATTTAATGCAGTGATAAGAATATCTTTTTTATCACAGTTATCTGTACATACTTTCACAGAGTGTCTTTGCTCATTGTTGCCAAGGCAATGAGTTATGTCTGCACGTGAGAGAAAAATGATGTGCTAATATTGTGCAGAAGAGAACAGACCAAATGAATAAATATGTGTAAAGCGGATGCATACAAATACAAACGGGAAAGTGTTATTCGAGTGTTCACAAGACATGATCCATCAGGAGCCACACAGGCTAGGCACATAAAGGGTTAGGTGATGCATTATTCACTATCCAAAAGGTGAGCCACTCACGCCCTGTGAGACAGAGCTTGCTTGTGGCCCAGTGGATCTGCAGGTTCAACTGAGTGAGATGCAAAATTTAGAAAGGCAGAAGGGTGAGGGTTTGAGGTACAGGACCCTGCCACGAAACTCTCTAGAGTCAGAACTTCTGCCTCATTTTTGCGGACCATCACAAAAAGCACTAAGGGGTGTATGAGAGATCAGAATGCCAAAAACAACGGTAAGAAATACAAGAAAGATTCACTCTCCAAGGTTTAAGATCAAGCAGCTATTGCTGCAAGGGAGACTGAGATGAAAGTCACGTGACAGGGTGCAGGCCTCTGTCACCTGTTTTCTACTTTGGCCTAACACACTTGAATGCTCCCCAAAAGAAAGGCCCTGGGCCCTGTCCCATCAGAGAGCCTGCTCTTTTCTTTCTGTACATAGCCCTGCATTATCCTCACACCACTATAGGTGAAGAGATGCCTCCAAGAAGTCAATTTACTCTAGCAGGGGGTGGGGAGTCATGAATCTTTATTCTTCTGTGTTCAAGCTCAAAGAGAAACTAAGAAGCTGTTGTGTGGACCAGCTCAGCCATGCACTCTACTGGAGAGTAAATAAGAGCCAGGCCTTTAATCTGCACTGAAAGGAGATGGCATGCAGGGACCACAACAAGGCAGTATGCTCAAAGAACAATGCAGTTTGACCAATGTGCACTTGCAGACTTGACCACGCATTGTGTGCTTCTGACCTTCCTCAGCAGCCATACCCAATCCTGCAGAACGTGCTACTGCCCTGAAACCTGTGTCTCCCACTTGCTGCTTTTACTGTCAGCACAGGCAGAGCTGCTTCTCTAACCGTGCCAGTTTAGGTAAGTTTTATCTAGGTGATTACGGGTTTCAGCAGATTGTTGAACCCAAATTTGAGCCATTTTGAGTCTGAAAAATCTCTGCATCTAGCAAAAGGAACTAGGAAATATTGCAAAACAAATGTTCTGTTACTGAATTTTATTTTTTCACAGAAACCAAGTCTGTAAGACTCATGAAAACTATACTCCTCTCTGAATTTCAATAAAATTGTCTATTCCAAGCAGATAAATAAAGTTCTTTCACCTCTTAGAGTCATGTAAAATGAAACCCCCAAGCACACATAATTCTGTGTTTTCTTTGGTAGAAAGATGGCACTTCACATCCACCCCAAAAGCATGTCAAGACCTCACCATATACAAACATCCCAAGACAATTAATCACTGGACATACATGTAAAGACACCAAATTGTTTGTTAGGAAACCTGATCTTGACTGCTGACTTCCAAGATGTTGTGGGAAAAACTAAAGCACAGAATTATAGCACTGCAATCACAAAACAGCACAAATGAGTTCAGCCACTGGGGATATCATAAAGCTGGATGTTTATTTGGACTGCAAGTGCTCAAATGGACTTTTGGTGCCAGAGACTCCATGGGTTTCTATGGGAAACAAATACTTTCAAGAAAGTTTTAGAGGTACGGATCTTGCAATTATTTAGAAACTTCCTGGAAATGCCTATGGCAATTATAGTCTGCTTTCATTCTTCATAGTTTTGCCTGTAATATAAACACAGTTACACTTTTTAAGTACACACTGGGATGCAGAACTTGGACTAATTTTAATCCAGCTAGTAAAACTATGGAGGTAAAAAAGCGAGACAAAATATTTATTATGATCCAAAGCAAAAGAAGGAAAGCAGATCATGTGATCAATTAAATTACAAATGTTTCCTTCATACACATGCTTTTTGTACACACTTTTCATGAAGAAGACATTCTTTTCAAGCACGAGTACCATGCACCCAGATGTACCAAGCTCACACTTCTCCCAGAATGAGGAGGACAAAATTTTGCACAGGTACATTAGATAATCCAAGCAACATATGGAAAACAGGGATCAGTCATAAGTGGCTGGAATTACGAATTTGCCATTTAAGTTAAAATAGTGTATCAAATGCAAAACATGTAATACTAAATCCAGTAAAATCTTGCTTCTCACAGTATTTCTAAGTCCAGAAAAGTCCACGTACCAGAACAGAAATCAAAGGATAAAGAGCATAGTACTCCCACAAATGTAATACTGCAGGGAGAAGGAAATGACAAAGACTGAAGGGATGAGGTGGCCCCAGTGATGCTCTAAGTCAACTTAAAGAACCCCTGAATTCACATTTGGTGTAGGAGTATAAGGATGTTGCATTACAATACTTCTGCACACTTGCAGGTCAAATCCCATGCAAACAGCCCTCTCCCATGCCCTCCTGTATTTTCCAGACTGTAGATCTCCAAACAAAATCATTCCTGTAATTACCTACAAGATGAAATATTAATGAAATATTACCCCATAGACTTTGAACCCAAGTTTTTATCCTACTGAGACCATGAAAAGTGTTTGTCCACAAAAGCAAGATTTCCTGGAAATCTTTTATTAGTACAAAATCTTAGTGGGTCATAATTCACTACTCTTAAACCAAACAGGAAAATCTGGTGGGCACAATTGTGGAACAGTGGTATTATCTATGCCCAAGAAAATACCTTCCCTAGACATGAAAAGCTTAAAGAAAGTGCCTCAAACTTGGATTCGTTCAGGAGGGAAAAAATATAATCTTCCATTTCTTCAAAAGTGATGTGGTTTGCTAATCAACTCATGTATATAACTTCTCAAAGTAGTTGATACAACTTCTCAAAGTAGCCTTGCACAACATGGGAAAAATGGTCCAATACCATGGAAAAGAAACACATGGAGTTACAATCTGCATGAGCCAAAATGAAGACATTTTCTTGTGAAAGATAAGAAGATACTCATCTATCAGTTTCTGTTGAAAATTAGGCCTCTTAAATGTAAGACGTGAGCATTTTTATCCCAGGGATTCCCATTTTTACCCTTGGGCAAAGTCAAAGACCCTGACAATCTCCAAAAATTGAAGCTAGAAAAACTTTTTTCACTGATTGTAAGACTGAATTAATGACTAAATTAACAAAAAAAAGAAGTTTACATGCCCATATTGCTTGTTTTGTAAAAAAATGAGTTAAGAGGAACAGCATGAGTTTAGGCAGCCTTAGCTACTGGGTCTTCATTTACTGAGAGTTTTCCACTGATAAAGCCTTAGGTTATGATGAATCATAAGGAGACCCTTATGAAGGTGATTCTGCTAGCAGCCAGCACTAAGTTACTGGTAAGGCAAAGAATTACCAGTGTCATATCTGAGCTACAGTACTTACAGCCACCTCTGTCACTGGACCTGACCCCATTACACACCACTCCTTCCTTTCCAGCAAAAAAAGTTATTAAGGACTTGAAATTCCCCTAGCTCAAAACACACATTACATGATGCAAGTTTTCCTACTTCAGCTGCCCAGTAAAGGCAGTAATGGGTAAACCCAGCACTGATAAGAAGACTGTCAGTACCTGAGTAGAAACAGCACAGTTTTTTGGCATGGCTGATTTTGACAGCTGTTCTAATATATTAGAACAGAGGTTACTGCCTCTAATGGAGAAATGCAAAGCTTTCTTCATTTCAGTGTCAGCTTTGTCAGGAGTAGTGCCCTTCATGTGACCCCTGAGGCGCTGGATGTGGGTCCTGCCTCCACACAACATTATCTTTCCCCTTCAGGGGTTGTTGTTCTAATAAACCCTGTCATTAGCATTCTGAAGACTCAAAGAGGCTACTAAGGAAAACAGTCTCAAAGCTGCTGGGTTGTATCTGGCATTCTCAAATTACAGAGGTACAGGCACACCTTCAGGCACTCAGCCTTTCCTCCCACCCAAGGAAGTTAAAATGCTGCTGCATTCCAGAGACAGAAGCATGCAGGCAATCAGTAAACCCTTTGAGCCCAGGGAGAAGTGAGGTGGCCCCACAAGACTCATTTAATCTGTTTTTTACATCATTTTATCACTACATTTGTCTTCCTGCCTCTCCCCCCAACATTTTTTTTAACTCTTCCAGAATCCACAAATATTCACCTTCTTACAGACTTACTCATTAAACATTTCAAATATTTTATGTAAGGTGTACATAAATCTACATTCCCTGTGCAGCCCTTATCTCCAATTCCAAATGTACTGATGGCAAGTTCAAATTTTCCATGGTGGATTCTGAATTCCCATTAAATTTCAGTGATATCTCATTTTCCTGGGCAACTTACATATTTCCATGGCAGGTTTTTGGTTTTGTTTTACAGGTAAAATCACCCATACAAGCTGGACAGAGACATCCTAGGCTTAGCACTGTTGACTGCTTTTTAAACTCACTGCTGACAAGTCCTTTCTCCCATCTTTTCTTACCCAGAGACAATAAATCTTGCTCATCCTGCATAATTTCACATTTAAAAATGCCAGATGGAACAGAAAATTTTAAGAAGTAAGAGTGAACAGCTCTACATGGAAATAGCACCGCCTAACACACTACTCAGATTCACCACAATTTCCCCTGCATTTGGTTTGTTTGGTTGTTTGTTGTTGTTGTTTAGTTTTGTTTTTTGTTGTTTTTTTTCTTTTTATGACATAAAGATTGCTGGAAAAGGGTTTTAGACATGCCTATGGATCCAATGCATGTGGCACAAAACTAATCTCTCACATTACAAGGATTGCCTCAAAACCTAGAGAAGCTGAAGGAAGCCATTTGGTGGACTACAGCAGACTGGGGTAACCACTGGTGGTAACACATTCTGTCTGGGAAACAAAACAAGTCAGTCCCTGGAGGTTTGACTCCATATACTCTGACGAATGCCAAATAAACACATTTGTTATTTCCTTCAGTAACTAGAAGAAATACTAGCTGAAGAAGTTCTCACCAACATCCTTTTTTCCTTTGTGTTAATGGTGACTTACCAACATCCACTATACTTTAAAGCCTCAGAATTATGTTTTTTTCAGGAGCAACAAGCAAAAAGAGCTCTGAGAGTAAAAGGAATTTTCCAGTGTTCACAAGATTAAGAGGACCAGCTTCTGAGGTTGTCAAATCAGCCAGCCTCTCTCACTGAAGTCAGTAATTTCTTCCACAGGGATATAAGGAATCTAAGATCCCTCTGTACTTCTTATTCATGAACTGGCGCTTTGGAGTTTCTCAACTGTTCAAAGAGGCAGGAGACACTAGAGGGAATTTAAACTTGGCTCCAAGAAACCTGGTTTCACCAGAGGCCTTGTCTGTCAAAATAAAGTCAAGATCTCAAGCCACCAAGTATGCTTCCTCCTACGTAATAAAAATCCCAACGCTCTTTTTTTCCTCTGTTATACTTTAGTCCCTTCAACAGAAACTGTAAGTAAGCTAAAGTAATAAAATGGAATAAAATGACCATGCTGAAGAAAAACCCATCTAGAGTTGAACCTGGTTAGAAACATCAAGGGCAACATGGAATGCCTCTACTGCCTCTGCTGTCAGCAGCAAAATGTAGACTAGATAAATATAATCTAGGCACTGAAGGGGGCAGAAGACCTGATGACAAAGAACGTGGAAAAAGCCAAGTACTGAATGTCTTTGTTACTTTATTTAGTGGTCAAACCAGCCTTCAGGAATCTCAGGTTCCTATGAACTAGGGGGAAAGTCCAGGGTGAAGAAGGTTCACTATAGGTGGAGAAGGATCAGATTAAGGGACATTTTAATAGACCAGCAATGTTCAAGTCCCTATAGGACACATCCAGAGAACAACTGTGAGCTTGCTTAATGTCACTAGAGGCCACTCTCAATTACCTTCAAAAGGTCATGGCAAGTGGGAAACGTCCCTGAGGACTGAAAGAAAGCAAGTGTAACTCTTGTCTTCAAGAAGGGCAGGAAGAAGGATCTGGGGAATTACAAACTGCTCAGCCACACCTCTGTTCCTGGGGAAGGTGGTGGGGGGCAAATTATCCTGCAAACTATTTCCAAATGAGTCAGGGATAAGCAAATGGTTGGGAGTGGTCAGTATGGATTTATGACGAGGGGAAACTTGGTTCACAAAGTTCACCAAATCAAGTTCTGCACCTGGGCAGACATAGCTCCAGGCACCACGACCGGCTGAGCACCAACTGGCTGAAAACCAGTATGGCAGAAAAAGATGAGGCATCCTGCTGGTCATCAGGCAGGCCTTAAGCCATCAATGTGTCCTTGTGGCAAAGGCAGCCAATGGCCTCCTGGGCTGTGTGAGGAGAAGTGCTGCCAGCAGATTGAGGGGGGTGATCCTTCCCTGCTCCTCAGCCCTGGTAACATATATCTGGGTCCATCCAGTGTCTAGCTCTAAGCTTCCCAGTTCCAAAGAGAGAGTGGAGAGAGTGCAGCAAAGGGCCACAAAGATGACGAACAATTAGCGCATGTGCCATACTAGGAGAGGCTGAGACTATTCTGCCTGGACAACAGAAGGCTTAGAGGCCATAATTTATGCATAAATACCAGATAGGAGGTTGCAAAATAGACAGAGCAGAACTCTTCCCAGTAGTGATGTCCCAAGAAAGGACAAGAGGTAAGGAACAAAAATTGATACACAGGAAGTCCCACTTAAACATAAGAAAAAGCATCATTAGTGATTAAACACTAGAAGAGACTACCTGAAGAGATTCTGAAGTCTTCATCCTTGCCTATACTCCAGTCCTAGGAAAACTGCACTCTCTCTATGAGATCCTGGTCTGAGCAGAGAGATGAACCAGACAATTTCTAGAGCTCTCTGTCAGTATCAACTATCCCTTGATTCTGGGAAGGTTTAGCCAGCATGCAGCACCCTTGTTTAAACCTGGACAAGTAGTAGAATTCTCCACAGTACACTAGGACAATGCAGCTCTCACTATGTCAGTATTCCCTTCCTAGACAAACCAGAAACCTATGGCACTACCTGGCTGGCTGGCTGGCTGTGGAATCACATGTGCCATCACTTATGTTGGCTTAGCATCCAGATCCTGAATGTGCCACTCAGGAATTCAGAGACGTTAAAAAGGCATAAAGAAGGAAGACTGCTGGTGAAAGATTATAGCTGGCTTTCCTTCACAAGTTCCACCACTGGCAACAGGGGGTAGGCCTGGCTTGTAACCCTGGTGCCACCACACGTAAAGGACTGTCCACAATTAAGATAAAATCCTTACTGAACATAGCAGAACGCTGCTGGCGTTGCCAACTCTCTTCCCATGCTTTCCTCTAATTCCCTCAAACAGACTTAAATTGGCTTGAAACTTTTCTTGTTTGCACTCTGGCCAGAAGCAAAATGTTTTGCATCTTTTCAGCAAAATCTGTTATTTTTTAGTTCTCCACTTTGGTGCAGATTACTTCCAAACAAAAATAGTTCCAGACATGAGCTCTGACTGTGAAGCATTTTCGACAGAATATAGGGAGAGTTTGCCTGATTGATTTTATGAAAGGCATAAAATGTGCTGAATCTAATGATTAAACCTATTACAGCCCAAACTACCACATGTAATTCCATGCAAGAAGTCAACATCTGTAGCCATGCAGCTATACTATGACCTGGGAAGAGAGAAAACTTCTTTTGCACAATGTATTACACATTTCTAAATCCTGTCAATCCAGTTAGAATATAAAATAAATCTGTATTTTCTCTTTTTCCTCCATTTGAAATAAAAATACCAAGAGTAGGTTAAAGAACAAGAGAAAGTATATGTAATCCCACAGTCACCCACAAACCATGATCTTGCTTGCATATAATTGATAATAGAAGTTGCTTTTTCAATGGTGTTTCATTAATGGAAAAATTGAACTTTCATTGCAAAAAGCTTAGCTGTTTTAAAAATAAACACAGGGTGAAAAAATCTGGAAAGAAAACAACTGAAAGTCTTCTCTCCCCTTCTGACTGGGAGACCCTTAAATATCCTACTACCATTTTAACACAACCTTGTCCTGCAGTTTATAAGCTACTGCTAGGAGATACTTTCTTCACTGGTGGTCAGAAGAGGGCAGCCCATCATGCAGTCATGATTTATTTCCATTCCTTTAGCCCTTTTTTGTCTTCTCTTTTTCTACTACTCATTCTAACCTGCCTTGCATGAGCACTTTCCTGGAACCTTTTTACAGTAATTAATAGCAGTACAATTCCAAGCAATGCTTAAAACTGATCACAAGGTATTTGTTCATCTTCACTGCTTGCTGGCATAAAAATAACTCTTCCACATAATCATCTATCACATACAGCAATCTGCATAAGCAAAAGGCTAAATTAGCTTGCTGGAAAACAATAAAAGACTGCATTCATAATTGCAATATGCACTCAGGAAACCTCAGAAATCTGTAGAAATTGATCTGTTTTCTGCAATATATCCTGTGATGCTAGTTCTCGTTTAGATGCTTAGTAAGAAACAAGTGAAACAAACAAAACAAATAAACAAACAAACAAAAACCCACCAAAAAACTCATGCAGTCAAACAAGGGCATAATCAAGAATTGTGCTGCTAAATGTGGGAGGCTGGCACTATTCTTTGAACAGAACTATTTGCAAGAGCAGATGAGAACAGAGGACAGACTGGTATCAAAGCCAGAGAGTAATTAGAGACAATTTCAAAATCAGTCCAAAGTCCCCAGAGAAGACAGGGAAGCTGTCTGGGTTCAAAAGTATGATGGAAAAGCATGAGATGCGCACACAGAGTGCTTAGAAATCAAGCCATCTGCACATAAACCAAAGATCAAGGGTGTTCATTTAGGCCCAAGGCTCCTGGGAGTGCTGCAGTATAGACATGCTGGCAATCAGGACATAAAAAAGGGGGAACTGGGAATATAAAAGGGAACAGAAAAGCAAGATTCCAGGAAGCCTGGGAAGGGATTTTAGTACTGTCATGAAAGTTGAGAACAAGAGAAATTAAGAAGGACAGGGATCTGTCCTGGTCCTGCAGTGCTTCTCGGCTCTGTGCACACCAATGACAATGCAGACAGTCTGGGGCAGAAGGGCAGGAGCAGAAAGAAATTGATGGGAAGGGAAACAAATGACACAAAACCATCTAAAGACCTGTGATTTGCAGCTGGTAGAATTCAGAGTGTCTGCAAGGAGGGGAAGAACCTCTCTCCTCTCAAAGGATCTTGCTCTTGGGACGTGTCAGAGTCACACGTGTCTGCTTACACGGGCTGCTCATCACCCAAGCTGTGATGCAGTAACCAAAGCCCAGAAACAACTGGCCTCCTGACAGAAGAGTAGCTACCTGCAGCAGATGCAACTTGGACGTGGGGCTGGTGCATGCTTTCGTCAGAAACATCAGTGCAGCAGGTTCAAATGTGGTCAGAACTTCATCAGTGCAGTGCAGCCAACGCCCTGGTCTTAGCCTACAGGAAGACATGACCAGAATCTACACAACCAGGGCCTGCATCCCTGTTCTTTGTTACAGCGAGCTGCACAGAACAGCGATACTGCAGGAAGATTGCAGGTTAAAATCTCCACACACATCTGAACAAACATGGTCAGCCACCTTTCCTGATGTCCCAGCTCTCACATGTTGGGCCCTTGTTACACTGAGTTTGTAAACACAGCTCCCTGCTGCAAGTACAGAAATTCTCACAGACTCCGAATACAAATGCTTTTAGTGTTTAAGTAAATATTTTCCTTGCCTTGTCTACATTCTTCATCCTCACTCAAACAGTATGCACTGAGACTGGAAAGCCACACATGGATACTGACACCAGTCTCAGTTTTCCCCCTTTCCCAAGGGCCATATGGCTCATGGTGGAGGGGATGTGATACTTCTCTGGGAATTAGCACCTGCCTTTTCTAACACTGATCCTGACTTCTTCCTTTCCCTGGAGCTAGACTCATGTTCATACCCTCCATCCAGCCCCTAGTCTGAAGTGTAGATGCTAACCTTACTGAGCTGGATGTGCTGCTGGATGTGCCTGTAGAGTCCTGCTGACTGCTAAGAGGCAGAAAATGGAGTATGTTTTCCCCAGCTGGGCCCACTGTGCTGCTCCAAAATAGTAGCAGACACAACTTCCTTGTGGAAGCACAGTGAAAGAGGTATGGAGCTGCAGGAGGACATGACAGAGCGACATCTTTCTCTAAAGGTGAAACTGTACCTTGCTTTCACCCTTGCATTTTTTGAGTCCCTTAGAGTCACAAAATTTGGCATATCCTTCTTTTGAACATGTCCTTGAAAGGTTAATTCAAGCACTGGTGCAACCTCAGATGTGGTGCCTTTCATCTCAGCTCCCTGTTCCTCCTATCCTCTTGCAC
The DNA here is from genome assembly GCA_013400955.1 of Drymodes brunneopygia. NCBI lineage: Eukaryota > Metazoa > Chordata > Aves > Passeriformes > Petroicidae > Drymodes > Drymodes brunneopygia. The sequence continues at coordinate 147,557 of VZTZ01024352.1, read as the reverse complement.
TGGTTGCCTAGACAATAAACACGTGTGTACATTTATGAGCTGCTCCTCCTGTGCATGCACTGCAGTTGACTCAGCATTTTTGCCTCTGCATACAACAATTATGTCTGTAATCAACAGATATTGCACTAACCACATGCACTGTGAGCTCTTTGAACACTGAAGAAAAGCAGTCTCCTACACTGAAAAGGTTTTCTTCGTAGGGTACAACAATCAGGGAAGAGCTGATTTCAGCGTCCACCACAGCAAAAACACTGACCCCTCTTTAAACTGAGGCAAGCATTTGCAAAATGCTTCTAAAGGATGTGGGAAGGATGAGTTCAGGTTGAATGGCACCACAGTCACATACCAGCTCCAAATGCAAAGAAGAAACTCTTGTCTGGGTGCTCTTCCAGCAGGTCCTTCACCCTCCTGCCCATTCGCTCATTTCGTTTGTAGATGAGCTCCTGCCGGAAGTAGCTGTCTATCTCTTGGGCAGTAATGCGTTCATGGGCTGGAAGTGTAGCATTAATGAAATTTGGGACCTAAGGTAGAAAAAAAAGCCTTCATGAAAGGGGAATTTACTTCACAGGCAGCCATCATGCACAGGCATTTTTTGCTCCACACAGAGTGTGGCAACTGCCTCCAAGCCTCAAGGCACAGCCAGTAGGATAAAACCCAAAACAAGCTAAAAATATACTCAGCAAATTTCTAATAATCCATGGTGCTTTATTTCTCTCAATGTATCATTTCATAAGCTAGCCCGATGGATTTCTTTTTGATTCAGAGTCAACAAATACTATTATTTTGCCACATTGAAGATCCTAAATCCTGACTGCTCAGTTGAAGAAAGTAAGCATTTGGCCCTAACTGCCTTTAGCTACATACCTCTTTCTTAAATTGCCATAGGTATGACATAACTATAATGATAATTATGCTCTTCTAAAAGAATTTGACTGGTATCAGAGCCCTCAGGCTTCCAGAGAATAACTGTGCAATTTGAAGTAGTTAAAAAGATTACCTAAACTTAAAGAGGGCCAGATTTTGTCAGGGAAGAAAGCGTTACCACCTCCAGTTGCCCTGTTCTGACAGTATCTTCTAAAATGCTGGCTTCCTCCCCTGGGGCCCCCAGGACAGCTGTGGCTGCACACTACCCTGACCTCTTGCAGGTGGAGAGAAAACGTGGGTCTGCAGCTGCAGCAATCCTGGCTTCCTGACAAGCAGTTTTAGGCATTCAGTTATGGGGATGGTTAACTAAAGGGCCTGCAAGCAGTGATTACTGGAGGGCAGAGCCACTAATAAGCTAGGTGCTTTCCCTTGCAAGGCTGCAGCAGATGAAGAGACTTTGGAGCCACTCAGAAACAATTACAGAATCTTTCCAAAGGGTAGTTAGCCTGCAGATAGTCATCTACAGGGCAAGCATGGAGTCAAACACAACTTACTGAGAAGTTCCGCTTAAGACATAAACTGACAGTGTTGCAAACCAATATTAGTATTCAGCTCTGCTGCCAAGAAGAGTGCCCTGATGTGGAGCCCCTCACATTAAGTAAAGGACAGTTGTTCCCGTGGCAACATGCATGTCTCAGAAAGAGCTGCTCTCTCCAATGACCTAGAGGCAATGTCTGCAGTCTGCAACATCTCCACAGGACAGTGATGCAGCATCTGCATCCTCTTTAAATGCTGGTCTCCTCCAAGAAATCCTTTGGAAGCTATGCATGGAGTGCACAGTGTAAAAGCTAGGCAGTACTAATGACCAGGCAGGATGCCTGCACCTGCAGGTGGCTGGGTGTGTGGGACACCAAGGCAGCAGCAAACACTCAGAGCTTGGCGCCAGAGAAGCAAGGGTTAGTATGACTCTGCAGCTCTGCACCATATGTATCAAGAGTCATAGGAAAATGGTTATTCAGCAAAGAAAGCTCAAGTATAACACCTACCTTTTCAGCACTCTAAGGACAGAGCCTGTGTTTTCACTGATGCGCACAAATTGCCAGGCAGTACCTCACAGACAAGAACAGAGGCTTGATGTCTCAGCCTGAGGTTAGTTAATCTAACAGCCCAAACAGGCCAAATTGGTCCCTGCTGGGCATTTTCTCATGGTTTAAAGATCAGTGTTGCATTCCATTGTGCTGCTTAGGAAACCATCTCCATAAACCCAAGTCTGTGAGGTCTCAGGAGGTCTCTTTTCCTTAACATTCAGTCTAGATCTATCTTTTCTTTGTTTCAATCGACTTCTCTTCTTTGGGCCTTGTCCACAGCACACAGTCATACTGATAGAGGACATTAAAAAGCTTGTAACTCGCCCAGCCTTACACAAGCGCCCAAGTAATGAGTGCATTTCTCTGTTCCTATTTGCACAAGAGAGCCTGCTGTTGCTCCCTGGTGGCGTTACGTTTGCTCATACCTCAGCTAGCATAATTCTACAAGATCCTTAAGAAAGTAAATGATTAACCCATAGAGCTTTGATGCTAAAGCGAACACGGCACTCATCCAAAATGGAAAGCCAGGTGCACCTTCACTGCTTGCGTGCAAAAGAGGGGTTGAGGTGGTGCAGACTCCTGGAACAGGAGGCTCAGGAAAGCAGATGTGCCAGGGAGCCAGCAACATGCCCCGGGGACTCACCCAGAAAGGGCCTGCCTGAGGAGAGACAAGCACCACAGTGACAGGGGTTAGGACTGCAGGGAGATGTGTGTAGTACAAGGGCTGTGGTGGCAAGACTCACTTGAGAAGTGTCATGGTTGAAGATGATGGAGCTGAGGTCCCCACAGTTGTAATGCTTGATAAGGTCTTCTGTCGTATAGGGGATCTGGAAACTGCCTGCTCGGAGGCTCTCCTGCTGCAAGAGAGTCTGATTCAAAGCAAAGACCACCTGAGGGAGGGGGAGAGGGAGGAAAAGACAGAGTTCCTGGTAAGTTCTCTTTTCATCCCATGAGAAGGTCACAGACACACAGGCACCTGCTGAAGGCTCTCTGAAGCTGCTCCTGCTCTGAGCCTGACAGTCCAGACATCACCAACCCACGCCTCCTACAGCTCCACAGCTACTCACATCTTGGATCCCAGCTGCTCAGAGGGAAGGGACTCACCACATTTAACTCAGTGGGGTTTTGCCTGTGACTTGATTAATACAGAGGATACAAAGGGCAGGCTGAAGCAGGGGCAATCTTGCTCCCTTAGATGACAGCCTGCCTGACCACCACAGAGCCCCAGGGCCTGACAGGCTCCTATACCCATAGCCCCTCAGTCACCTACCTAAATTAAGCATGGCTTCTCCTTGTTTGCCCTTCTTTCCTCATCTGCAAAAACAGTCACGGGCTGTTGTTTCCTGCTTTGTGTCTCCTCTCAGACACCACATCTATTTCAGGCAGGAATGGCTCTCTGGAGCAGGCCAGGGTGCCTGTTGGGGGACACGGGAAGCTGCCTTCCCTGCGGCTGCTCAGCACTCAATCTCTCCCAGCTGACTGCCTGGGCAGGCAGGGTGCTGCCAGCATTCCTTCCTCCTCAGCCTTCCCCTAGGAATGCAAACATCCCCATTCCCTTTGCCTCTAGGCAAACTACCTGGCTGCCACAGCTCCGACCCCCAGGAACCCTTCTGTTGATCAGAAAGGGAGATCACCCTCCAGATGTGGCTGCCTCCCCACCTCCAGCACAGCAGGGCTCTCCTCAGGCCCTGACCCAGACACTGTCTGCCGATCCAACTGCCCCCTTGCCTGGGGCAGCCACAGTCCATGAGGATGGCAGCCACTTGAGAGGGACAAGAGAGCCTTTGGAGCAACAGGTGCTTCTGAAGCTGAACAGATGCAGAATCTCTGTACCTCTACTTAGGTGCTCCAGCCACTACAGCCAGAGGCCACCAAGCCCCAGAAAGGCAGGAAGCCAAGGAAAGACTTGGGGTAGAAACTCCCCAGGCTGAACATGGGATGCCTGGTGGGCACCTTTGGTGAGGCATGGAGCTGTACAATCCCCTGTGCAGGGAGCACTCCTCTGTCAGCACCTGGCAAGTAAAACACTTCCATCTCTTCTGTGCACAGTGCTTACATTCATGCTATCACTAGTTTTCACACAAAACTGGATAACTGTAACAAACTTTCCTACGACCTACTGGATTATTAGTTTTATTTTTAAAGGAAGTAAACTCAGATATAGCGCTTTGAATTTTTTCAAAAATTACTCACGAGAGTGTTATTTTCTAAGCTCTGGTTACTCTCTGTGTCATTAACTCCTCCTGGACATTTGCCTCAAACACCATCAAAGGGACTCTACAACTGAAAGTATTTGCCAACACTGTGAAACTCACACATGAGTAAGCATACTCAGTGCACTGAGAGTATGTGAACCAAATTTTGGGATTACTGCACAGATGTGGAAACAAACAGGTGCAACTTCCCTCCCCAGCACAACCATCTGTCTTCTACAGAAAGGTGCAAATACCACCAGACTTGAAACCATGCAATTCCCACTACAGCTAGACTTACCTCTTTGGATCCAAACCATTGTGTATGTAACCCAATATGAAAGCACATAACGCAGCTTTAATTCCGGGAGGGTGAATAGCAACATTCACTCACATCTCATGTTTGTAAAAAGGGAAAGAATTCACTTTGTTGGTACAAACTGCAATCAACTAAAATAGTAACTCCAGGCAGACACTCAGGCAAGTTACATCAAACTAAGCAGTGGTCATCTTGCAAAGGACCTTTGTTAGATTTTAAAGTAAATTGAACAAAACCAAATTGAAACCACTTTATGTTTGAACAAAAGTTTGCATGCGGGCTGGGGTTTATCATACTTCGAAGTCATTGTTTTCCCTTTGTTTGGCTTCAGAGAATTCCTAGTGGATGCTAATGGCCAGACAATATTCCCTGAGAGACAAGCCAAATCCATGCTGAAAATGAGGGATTTCTACAGCCATGACTGCTAGGTCATGCCAGGAAAATGTCTTATGTATGATCAGTCCAGCCAAAAGCACTTCCATGGGAATGGCCTATTTTTAAGCTATTTGACACCATCTACTTGACTCTTTATCATTAAAGTAGACTTTTCCAGACTTTGAAACAATGATCAGACAGTCCCTGTCCAGATAGTAGCCAGGAAACATAACAGCCTCCTGAGCTGGTCAGGTAGCTCTGCCTCAATGTAGAATAAGCACATCAAAGGGGTTTTGCAATCTTTACTGTTTGATTTTCATCCAAACACAAACCAGCAGAGGGTAACTGGCTTCTGGGGAGAAAACACCAGCCTGCTGGGTGAGACATGAAAAAAAAGCCAGTCTTCCTCTCTCTGCTGTACCCCTGCAGCCTGTACTCCTGCTGTCACTTGCTCTGCATGCTACCCTCAGGTCCACACAGATCTCTTCCCTCCTCCCTTGCAATGTGCTTCAGGTGAAATAGATTCAGTCTCGCCTCCAAACAGACCAGACCTGGACTGTAGCAGCCAGACCAAGCCATACAGGCACCTTCCATCCTCACGGCCACCCACTGGCCATAAGAAATGAGCACACAGTAAGCTGCAAAGAGCTACATAAATCCGCCCCAAAAGCACAGCATGAATTTCAAAGATGATCTACAGTTACGGAGGATCACTGCACACTTTTCACAGGAATAGAGGCAACTCACCCCCTCTTCCTCCATATCTCTAATCTTACTGCTGGCATGGCACAAAACTGCCCCAGTGAGGCAGCTTTGGCAGCTCTACAGCCTTTGCTAAGAGTACACGTTTCTGGTTGGAGGGGTGAGAGTTGATACTGGACAGATGAAGAAATTTCAGAATGGCAGCAGCTGAAGGGCTTCCCTGCCAAATGGGAAAGCACAGAAGACCCTTTACAATGACGTTCGTATTTCATCTCAAAGAACAAGGTGTCCCAGCTCACTGCTCAAGACTCCTACATCCCATCCTAACCACAACTGTCTGGGGAGCACTGCATTAGCTGTATTTCTTCGGCATGGAGGACTACAGACTGTTCCCTGACAGGTGAGACTTCCACTCAAGCAGTGTCTTTCCCCACTCAGATCTAGACCTGCATCCTATCACTGTACATAGTACATGAGGGAGAAGCTACACAAGAGCCACCTGAAGTCCCCCACCTGGAGAGCTGGTCTTCACCTTGGTGCTGGGAGGGACAGAGGTGGTCTCTGTTCCTTGGTGGACAGCAGCAGCAGCTCAAGTCCTTCTGCATCAGAGGCAAGAAAAGTCAAGAAACAACAGAGGCAGAAATCATGACAGCATCAATGTCCTTGACAATTAGCCCTCCTTAATGACTTACAGTTATTCATGCATCAGGCTTTGCACAGCTGGAGTACATGGAATTCTACTGTCAAAAATACTGTCACATCAGCTGGTCTGAACAGAACAGTGGCATCTGCTGGAGGGGGCATGATGGCACACCTACTGAACAACTACACAGGGTTACCATTTGCCATCAGCATGAGTGCACAGCCTCTCAGAGCAATGTGACAGTTCCTCTCAATTCCTGTATCACTCCTACCTTCTTGGGGGAATTGAAACTCCTCGGCAGAAAGAGACGGGGATGTGGGGGTAAAGGGGCAGGAACTGTTTGTGATATCAGATCTTGCTTAAAGCTCTGCCCTGGTGGGAAGGTTATCTTCAGTAAATAGTAACAGATAAACATTGCAGGGTCTCAAGAAAACGGAAGATTCCTGAACCTACTGTTCTTAAAGGATTTAATTTACTGAGATGGGTCTTGCTCAGAAGTTGATAACACATTATCTGTCATTACTTCTCAAAGAAAACATCAGACTAGGTGCAAAGTGATGCTTAGGAAGACCACAGCCATCAAACTCTGCAAATTGGATCCCAGTCTTGTTTACCAGATGTGAAAAGCTGAAGAAAGTCAACAGAGTATGAGAACTAGGGAGCGGATCAGCAGCTGGTCTGAAATTGCTTTATTTGCTAAGCACAAATATTGCTTGCCTTCCTAAATCCCCATTTGATCCTGCAGTCTTTTCATTGCTAGTAATTCCAAGAAGTTAAGAAAACAGCAAATATGGAAAGGTTAAAAAGAAATTTTCAATTTTGTTTAGAAATTAAACCCAAGAATTTGGGTTGATCTGAGCTCCTCCAGCAGGTGGTACAGAAAATATACATCTGTCTTGCAGTGCAGTATTTTACTACTTCCAAGATCTTTCCTGTGTTGGAATCCACAGAAATCAGTCTACTTTCATCCTCCTTGCAAAACTATTCTTCCTTATTTCACACACCCCCTCCAGCAACTCTGTCCTACTCTGCTCCATTAAGTGTATTCATACTAGCATCAAAGCATCTTCTCAAAAGATGTATTCGGAGAACAAAAGTAACAAGTTTATTAGAAAGGGATTTTTTATCTCCCACCTCCCATTTTCACTGTGATCTCTGTTTTCCCCCAACTCTCTCCCTTTTTGTACTGTGGAAAAAATTGATTAAGCTCTCTAGTATACATATTGCTGGAAACCTCATTCTCCTCCTGGAGATTTCTTCAGCTGTCAGGAGACACTTGTCCCCTTTGCTAGCATTGTTGGAGTGGCCTGCTAGGCTAAGGGGGTGGGGAAGAGGGAGTTAGAGCCTGGCAGATGCCTTTTTTGTCAAAGACAAAAGACCCCCTGCCATCCTCTCCACTTTTCAGTACTTTCATCCACATTGGATCAAAGTGCTGTTCTGCATATGAAAGGAACATGGCATTATTTGCCTCAAATTAGCCTATCGCCATCCCGCTAGCCTCCAAGTCATCCCAACAAAAGCACTCACATCTGTTCCATCATTTGCCTCATCTCTGGGTTTTTTTTTTTTTCTCTTTCTGCTCTCAGTTTTTGAGGGCCATTCAGCCCCTTGAATTATAGTCTTGGGAGCATCTTCCTTGCTCTGGGATCACTCAGCCGGACAATTTGTTTTAATTGTCTTAAGGAATCATGGGCTGCTTTTGGGTCCTTCCCAGAGACTAACTACATCCATTACAGCTTTCATTCAGCCTCTTCAGCCAATTCTTTCCTTTTTTCTCCTCCTTCTCAAAAGCATGTTTCTCTCCTTGCTCTTCACCTGGAGGAGACCATTACTTCTCTGGGCCAATGAACACTATTGCCCCAAATCAAAGTAGGCCTTAAATCAAAAGTATCATGACAATCAAAGTCAATAATCCTCCTTTGTCATGGTAATGATCCAGGAGGCCAAGTGTTGAGAAGAAAGCAGGATTTCTTGCTCCAGTGTGAAGCAGCTCCTTAGAAGCCTGGTAAGCCTTCAACAGAAAGGTGGGACTGGCAATGCCAGAGCCTGGAAACCTGAACCCACCCACCATGAGGAGCCCTGCTAACACCAGCCTGCACACACGGGTGGGAGAAGTCTGATTTTGCCATGGGCTAAAAATGGCTAAAGGAGGTTTAACCCAGTATCTGCAGCCTTCAGAGCAGTCTAAGTCACTTTCAGAGCTGTTGCTTTAGTAATGAAGAGGGAAAAATGAGGCAAATTCCCAAACTTGGACCACTTCTGTGAGAAAGACTGGATTTAAGCCATTAGCAGAGACAGGTTATATGAGGGACCCACCTAGCAGACAAGAGACAAACAGTAGAAGGCAATGAAACAAAAGGAAATGGGAACTACTTTAGGTTACCTATGAGTTACACATTTCCCATGGGCTTCTTATTATTTGTATTTGGGTTTTTTTCTCAAAGCCAACATTGCAAGTGGAGGGAGCACCTTTTCTGTGGCAGGATCATCAAAGCCACTTAGATGACACCCAGTTTGCCTCAAGTCAGACACAAAGATGCTGACACAGGTAAAGGCAGTGAAGAATTTGGTCTCTGTCTCTGCTGACAACAAACTCACACTAATACATCTTATGCCAAATTCTTTCAGTGTGTCTTTCCAGAACCAAACAGGAGATAATGGAAGTTTTCAGTTGTTATCTGGAACTTAAATGGGAATACACAAACCAACCCTTTTTCAACTCGGAGCTATAAAAAAAAGGCTTTAGAAGCAATGAATTAATTTTTCATTCTCTTCTTACTGCAGAAGGATGGTTGATAATGTTGAATCAAAGGAACACTACTTACAGCACTGCTGGAAGAAGTGCAATCCATTTACTTGTAATAGACTGCACTAATACATAGCCTTTTGTCTGAGTAATTTTCACTGATTTATAGTTTAATATGTAATTTTTATGTTTCCACTGACAGCAGCAGAAATAAACACCCCACTATGTGCTGAATGTGGAGTAAGACCAGCAGTGGTACAGATTGTTCCCATTCCTCAGTGTGGCTTGTAATTCACATCTGGGCACCTCCAAGACCTGGCTGGAACTAGCTCCCATCTTTCTGTAGGGTTAATTATGTGGCTATGAACCTGCAGCTGCACTCGTCCTGAGAACTCTCCATCTAAGCTTATTGAGATTCCTGCAGGAATCTCCCAAGCTTTCATGAAGTGCAGTCTCATGAAGTGCACCTTGAACTGGTGATCCAGATTTGCACATTACTAGAGAAGGATTAAACTTCTTTTTTTTTTTCAAATTCCATCTTTGTTAAAGATTTTGTAAAAGTTAGAAAAGAATGTTTCTAAAACCTTCACATACCAAATCTTTACCAGATACATTTTTACTTCGAGAACCTGAACCAGGGACTAGGCCTTTGTCTAATTTCAGATTTCTACAGTCCTGAAGCAAAGTTGAAGGCAAAAAAATCCCCCCTATTTTCAACCTACTACACTTAGAATTCCTACCCGTCTCCTACTCAGCATTTCTTCAGTTAGCAATGTCCAGCTTCAAAATCATTGGGAACAATCATTTAAATGAAAAGGAAATACTAACAATCCTGATTTCTCTTAGAATTTAATTCTTGGAATTCTTTCCAATTTAACAGAACTGTCTAACCAGCACACTAGTAGCAGTCATTTCTTTCTTTTGCACAATGTTTACTTCACAAGACACTTAACAGAAACATCTCAAGATTGTATTAGAATAATAATCAAGTTGCAAAGCAAAAACCCTGAAACTAGGGTTTCTTGAGCTGAGAGTAGCTATATTTTAAAAATTCAACATCTGCAACTGATGTTTTAGTTGGCATTTTGTTTGTTTGTTTGTTTGAAATAACCTTCTACTAAAACAGTTGCTTTGCTCCACTTCCTCCTCCTACCTTTTCACTGGATACTTTTAAATGTAGTTGAAACAAAAATAAAATACTGAGGTTAATTAAACAGACTTCTTAAGACTTTTTAACATCCATAGAGCAAAATTCTCTTACAAAGGTAACAATTTGACATTCCAGCTATAGAGAGCATGTAAAAATTGTAGAAATGATGACACTTCACTGTCTTTGTGACTGTAAGGAGTAAGGTAGTTAAACTGCTGAAGGCTACCTATCTTTCAGAGCTTCAAGAACAACATTTAGAAGCACTTTTTATCTTCCTGACCCTTAATTACAGAAACTAAACAAACTTGGTATGGATGACCTGGGATTTAGCTGCCATGTTTTTTCACTCAGTGCTCACAGATGCTCTTTGGAGTGCTGCTAGATGAAAGAAAAATTCTTACAAGCCCCCACTTGCCTTCAGTACTTTTTTTTTATTTGTCCTCTCTACCACAGGCCATGTATAACTTAGGACTAAACTCAACAATAGTTTGGAAGATTGCTTCCAGAAGTAATATGCCTTAGAAATTTAGCATACTGAACATATTCTCACCAGTACTTGCACTCTTCTTTTTTTTTTTGATGGAATGGAATAATTCAGAACACCTATTTTTAATTGACTGGAATGCTTCTCCCTCTTTCTGCAGAACTGATGTACATTACTTGTACGATTCCTGTAAGTGGGAGCAAATCAAAACTAGAAGGTCTGCTAGAGTAAAACACCTAACCTTGCAACGTCATGAACAGGCCCAGACAGTTATCATACGTCTTCTAGTAACCAGGCAACAGGATCTTTGGATTTTCTTGAAGTTCTGACAGCTGGGAAAGCATGTTCCATATGAAACACTCAGCACCGGTAAAACATTTTTCCACTCAATAGAACAATTAGGCCAGGACTTTGGCTGCTGTTCCAAACAGAGCAACAATTCTGAACCAGTGTTTATGTTGTAGGCAACTAGAAGCATCATTAAGAGAAAGTTCTGGCTTCCCAAAGGAGCACAGCAGAGCACCAGATGACCTTTCCATGGATACAGGGGTGAAATGGAGAATTTACATTATATTTGTATGTTGCCATATATTGTTAGACTTGCAATGCAAAACTTCTAACAAGAACTGCTGGAATGGTCTCAAGCTGGTTTCAAGCAGATCAAAGGCTGGAAGTTATCAATGCAAAAGCTTTTCAAGAGAAATAGCTGACAAAATTTTCAAATAGTGAGACACAGGCCTAAATCTGTGTTCTTCGTAGTAACTGTGAGCTCAGCCGTATAGAAAAAATAGCATGTCCCAAGGTAGGATGGGAATTCAGAAGCCACCAGCGGTGCAGTGAGAACCCCCCTGAGATGATATTCTTGAAAGGAGTCACCTGGATCCACTGTCAGATGGCACCTTCACTCATCTCCCTGGCTGTCCACATTAGGACATGACCACTTGTTCCAAAGCAGCCAATACACCAAGCTGCCTTCATGAAAAAAATCTAATATATTTTGATTTTCAGACCCAGGAAAATCCATCTGCTGCCAACACAATCAGGAAACTGCTGAGTGTTTGGCACTTCCGAGCAAAAGGCTAGAAAGTATCTGGGTGGTTTAGTTTTGCTTTTCTCTTTGTTTTGTTCTTGAAAAAGATTGTTGCATGCCAACAAAGACCCCTCAGAAATTTTAAGTGGCTATCCAAATTCAACTGATTTGCAAGACATCTCATATCAGGTAAGCAGTTGCTCTCAAAATATGGAAGACTTTAACCTGAGCCAGTTTCAATGCATCCAAAGCCAGAAGAAAATACTCTTACTTTCCTCTGCTAGCCTGAGACTTGTCCACTGTACCACATACCTTTATTATTCAAATTTCCCTGCTGCCTACATTTAAAAATAAAAGTGTAACTGCAGTCCAGCAAGGTAAGATGGCAGAAGGATGCTAGCTCAAATTAGATGACATAAGCTTTAGTAAAGATATCTTCCATTATTACCACTCGGAATGGACAAAAAAAAAGGTATTGCAAGATTTTGAGGGGCAAGAAAGGCAAAAAAGCCACGAGAATATCTCTGAACTCAAATATTTTAGACTCTGAACAGGAATTTCGTAATCATCTCAGGGAACAAGGTAGACAACAGTTCCAACAGCTAACCCTGTCTTCCTTAGCATTTTCAAGCCCTAGACAGTCAAATCATTTTTTTAAAGGCCAGGGCAGGTCACCTTCCCCACAGCAGTTCCAGCACATAGTCACACACACTTACTGTCAGGGTAAGAGTCCTGGATAAACATTTGCTCAAAGATCCCTGAGAAAAGCAGAGCTGTCTGCCAAGAGCTCAGGATTTTCGCAGAGTCACTGTGATTACATAAGTCTGACTGTCAAGATTAAAATGGTCCAAGATAAGCAGGCAGGCTCTGGGGTGTGATGAAATGAACAGAAACAAGAACAAAGCATGTCGGGATTTATCTTACGGGCATGTTACACTTTGGCCTCAAAGTGAGTACTGGGTAGCTTTCCTGGGCTAGGCAGGGCAATGCTTTTCAGAAATTATGTGAAAAAGCCACAGTGCAACTAGTATAAACTCAACCAGCAATCTCTGTATGGAAAAATGCAAGAATATATTGACTTATGGTCTGTAACACTCAGCACCAAAGCAAAAAGCTCTGGTGCGAAAGATTGTAAAGGTACAATGGGATGTGAATCATCTTTCTCCAAATCTAATTTTGGAAACAACAAACCATGTTGTACAAGAGCAGTTGCTCAGTGAGTAGTTGCTAAAAATGTGACAGAAACAAAACAACAAGCAGGTAATCAGGGAAAAATAATTCAAGTGGCTGAAATATTCACCCTGCCCAAGTTAGGTAAATTCTGACAAGCTGTACTTACAGACCAATGGCATCTTTCCCAGGCATTACCAGGTGACTCAATTCCATTTTTTGAACAACAAACCTTCAGGAAAGTCTGTGCAGCATAGGCATGAAGACCTGTACTACAAAAAGTCTACTCTTAAAACTTACATTTGAATGAGAACACAACATATGCAAAGTCCTGGGTTAAATTTCATTACTGTTATCCACCTGAAAGATCTGCTGAAGTATGCCTCCCTCCTGCATCACTACACTGTTAGTAGTGTGCACCTTCTCAGTGTCAGACAACACCTACAGGAGCTCCTTATGCTTCTGTCCCTTCAGTTAAAATCTCAGATGCAGGTCCACAAGCCTTGTGTCTATGCAGTGTTGTGACACTGGGTTAAGGATAAAAGAGTTCAGAATTCACCTCACTCTGGATCGTGACACAGAGTAAGTAACGTAAAGCAGATAATCAGCCCTTGCAATATTCTACATATCCTGCACCATAAAGCTTCTACAGGGTTTTTCAAAATATTCATATACATTAAAGGATTAAAACACTCCTCCCAAACTCATATGCAAGGAAAATAAAGCTGGAATTGAAAAACTTGTGTCAAAATCCATCACACAGAAGAAAGAAACTCTCCTAACATGAACTCCTACAAATTCTTCATTTGATCATCTTAGGAAAAATGCTGTCTTGTTGGTATCTTTGACTCATCTGTAAACTTTCTAATTAACAACAATTTCCGACACAAAGTTGCCCCTAAGAATAGGACATGCGGTGTTTGAGAGCCAGCAACGTGTCATTCCCAGGTAGGGAATCTTTCACCAGAGTCATTAACAGTGAGGGCCCCCATGGACTAGGCTGTGTCACAGCTCAGAGGGAGCCAAACCCAGCCCTTCTCCAGGACAGCACACCAGTTTGCCGTGACACACAGAGCACCCTAATGTTGCAGTGTTCTTACACTGCCTTCCATCAGGAGCCTATTTCCAAAGCTGTGCTTGTTAGCCCTTCAAAGCAACCCTAACTCCAAACTCCCCTTCCTTTCTAGCAGCTGCTCTTTTCTCACATGCATTAAGCTTGCTTTTTCACTCCGGCCCACGTTTGGGCGTTTTTTTGCCTTCTTACACATGAGCAGGACAGGGACTCACTGAAGACAGAGAAATGACAGTACCACTTCTTGCCTGGTTTTTTCAGACACAGCACTATTTCATCTGGGAAGAAAAGCCCACAAGAGCCCTGCTAGTGCAGCAATCTTCCTAGACACTAGAAAACTCATCCAAACCACTCAACAACCAAAACCAGACTTGTGTTGCTCCCAACTATACCAATTTTTCAGGCTCTGCACCATTTAACATTTAATAAACTAAACAGAAATCTAACAGGACAAAGAGATTTCCTATTCAGAACGTGTCATAATTATGATGTTGTTCAATGCACTTGGTGCTAAAAAATAAATTCACATCATACATCTTGTTAGAAAACCTTATAGAAAATAACATCTGTTTGTGACAGATTAAACAAGGAAAGAAATCACCATTCCTCAGAACTGCATTTGGAACTCATGTAAATCCCAAAAAATCTCTGAAACATGGTCATACTCCAGAACCTGTTGAGAGGTTTGGAATTAATGCAAAAAGGAAATTCAAGTTTTTGAAGAGATTTCAGAAGCCACTGGATACTTTGCTCATCAGCCCCACTGTGATCTCTGAATTGCACATGTGAATTTCAAGCATAGAGGACATTAAAGCCTTTTGTCATGTGCATGCACACTACTTTCCAAAAATTCAGCCCTAACAAGCTACAGACTTCCAGCTGAACAGTGCTGAAGATTAGGTGTAACACTTGCTAGTGTCTCACTTCATTGCTTCTACTCGCCTTCTTGCACTCAAAAATAGGATTTCACACTATATGAGCACATTGAGCTGGTCTTGATACATTGGCTGAAGCCTTTCTTCGTGCTGCACAAACCAGAGCTCTATATAAATTCTCTTCCTTTTCCATTCCAAGGCCCCTCTTTCAGGCTTAGTCTTCCCCTTCTGCTTGTTTGTGATCTGCTGGCATCCACTTTGACTGTGTGTCACTTTGTGTGACTTATTAAGCCACAGAATTTATGAAAGTGCCACTGGTGGGCTGGAGACCTGACAAGTCCACTCAGAGCTCATTCAGTTCAATGCTTCCAGTTTTCTGCTGCTCCAAAGGTGGGAAGAAGGGTAGGGTCCATTGATGATGGTCACATGCTAAGCGCTGTCACATTTGCTGTTTATAATCAGGCTCTTCGCATCTCCCGGATGCAGCAGCAAAAAGTGTCAATATTTCAGTACGGAATTTGAGTTGCAGCAGTGATGTATCAGATTCTCCTGACATGGCAGTATTGATTCTCTGCCTGATGACAAGAAGCACTGTGGAAGGAAATGCCTGCACAACCATCCATAAATGGTGAGAAAGAGACCAGAAGGAAACAACTCATTCCCTTGGTATTTCCTCTGGTCAGCATCAAAGCTGAGTACCAAACCCAGAACCCCAATCCTCTGCAGCCTTTACTGCAATCCCCCTGTACAATTCCTTCCAGGAGGCCTTTCAGATGAAGTGGACAGAACTGCTACCTGAGAACAGTCCTGCTTGTCTTGTTCACACCGGAACAGTGCAAGCTGACAAACACAAAAATAGCAGCACCACTGCTCAAACAGTACAAACCTGAGTCATACAGCAGGCTCACAGTTAGCACGTCCAACCGCATACACATTCCTGAACAGCTCAAATCAAGTAAAACAAAGCTTGAAGGCTGTACACCCTGGCAAGTAACCACTTCATTCTCTGCCCTTAGCTAGGGAAAAAAGGCATTCCAGCAATGGAACATGGCATTTCTCTGAAGTCCTCTTTTTGCAAGAAGGACAGTCAGATAAATGACAACCCAAATTATAAATGTGTTCCCAGCCTGTCTGTTAGAGATACACAGCCTCTGCTAGGAATATATCACCCCTCTGTAGAGGCCCTTAGAAAATATTTTAGCACATTTATTTTTCATCCAGGATGGAACATAGAGACAATTTTACTTATGTTTCAATTAATCCAGGCCCATGTTTTCAGTTTACTCAGCAATCACATAGCTCTGCTCCAGAGGCCCTCAACATTTTGCCAGTACAACCTTTTATCTTGAATGGCTTCATGAAACTCAAAAGCCACTGGACCAGCCCTCAGTACATTGTGTCAAAGATCTATTTGGTGAAGCTCAGTGTTGATTTAAATTTTGGTCAGACAGAGGAGTCACTCAGGGACACCAGGCGATCGTACATTAAATGACTGCACATTTTGAAAACCATCATCAAAAATCAGACCCAAGCAATCATGAAATAAAAATAATTCCTACTTTAAACCTATTGTATTTTTTTTTCTGTGTTGATGGAATTGTTGCAACAGCACTGCACAAAATGGTCCGCAATTCTCTATCAGCAGAAAGGCCTGATTCAATTTCAATTCAAAATAGCTGAAAGACTGATTTTGATATAAGTGCTGACTTGTTTGACCTTTGTAACATTTGAGAATAATTTTAATTCAACTTTCTCCTTAACAATTTCCAGAGACATGGCTTTTATCTTATTAAAGACTGTTACTACATTTGCCTAGTTCAGTTTCCTTGGATCTCATTTGTTTTCCATGAAAGATCAGAAAGGCTGCCTAGCAGTTTGTAGTATCCTGTGCTAGTTCCTTTAGAAGCCTTGGCGCTGTGTGGCTGCTTCTGCTGGCTTTAAAATGGTTAGTCTTACCAGGTATCCTCTCACCCTCCCCTCATCAGTACGTTTCTGGCTTACACCAGAATCAGTTCTATTCTTTTCATGATGGTCCATAACAACACTGTTTCTTAACAAAAATATTTTCTTACTTCAGCCTTTCTGCCATGCTCAGATAGTCCAAGACTGTTCTTTCAAGTCCTTCTCTCTTTTCATTTTCCTCTCCTACCTCCACAGCTTCTGCTCCCCTGCTACAAAATGGTGCAATGAATATTTGTGCATAACGAGGGACTCTGCACCAGGGCATACCTGCTGGTGAACAGTCCTCAGAAAACCTGGCCATCAGAAAAACACTTAATACATTTCTTGCTTCCATCCATTCCATTTTCTTACCGTACTCATTAGACTTCAAGGCTTTAGCTACCCTAGAAGCAAATTCCTAATTTAACAAGTCAAAGACAAAAAATATTTAATGAGCACCAATCTGTACAGTCAATTTCCCTCATTTGGAAGGGAACATAAGTAACAGAGCATCAGCTGCATCAGTAACTGTTTTGGCTAAACCCAGAGAGTCCTCTGAAATTTTTATCCTAGTTTTAAATGGCAGCTAGACATTTAGAGGTTACTAGAGGGGGCAGGAGCAGCAGTAGAAAGGGAGTCCCATAGTTATCTTCTGTGAAAAGTTTTTTTACAGTCTTTTAAATTCCTAACAGCTGACACAAGAAAATATCTCTGCTTTTGTCATGAGGGCTTTAATCCTCACCCCTGTTCTCTTTAAAAACCAAGCATGGGGTGCCTTTCAAAGGTGTTGGCAAGCACTGTAGCTAACACACAAAAGAAGCCTTGCAGAAAGCACACATCCTGGAGTGGGGGAAAAAGCCCCACAGCCAACAAACAGCCCAAGTGCTACCACCAGGTTCCCTTTTCACAGAGTGACCAGATGGATGCACCAAGCCTGTTGAAACAACTCATCAGGAACTACCAGAAACTTGGACCATGGGCTCACTGCTGGCACTAAAGTTGCTAACTGCAAAAGTCCCCCTCTGCAGATGTGAAATACCATCATCTCAGACACACTGCTAGAGCTACTTAGCGTAGAGCTCCCAAAACATTTGCTGTTTCTCTTTCCAAGCAATGCACACCAAACATGGACTTTAGCTAGGGCTCACACACCACCCGGGGCTACTGGGCACAGCTGTACCACGGCTCAGGAGTCTGCAGTCACACGTGGCTTGTGACTTGTGTCAGACACTGAGATATGAGCACTGCATTCAGGGTCACTGCACAAACCAGCACAGCTGAATGAACTAAAACACTATAATCCTTCCACAGTGCATTTTATTCTTCATATGCTCTGACATTGTTTAGTAAGTATTTCCTATCCAGCAAATGCTTATGGGATTTACTACATTAATGGAATAAATGCACAATTACAATTCATTTGTAACATTTATGACAAATTTGGGTTTCAAGCCTGTCATATCTCTTGAGCTTCCAAACCAAAAGGGCACTGCAATCAAAGGACTTTTTAGAATTAGAAACAGGCAGTATGTTTAGGCAGGCTAATTTATGAGGTCTTCCCAGGACAGGGGCTCTCACTGCAAACTGAATGTGCCTTTCTGTAATAGGCTAAGGAGCTAAAAATAACAAAATTGATTGTGAACTCCTGGGTCTCTATCTCAGTACATGAAGATTTATTATGACAAATTTTGGTGGGGTTTTGTTTTGTTGGGTTGTTTTCCTTTTTTGGTCAGTGATATTTTTAATTCCAAGGGTCAAAAAGGTCACCAGAACTTCCTCTTTGGAGATAGTGTAGTATTTCACAACAGTTACGGTAAAACAAAAGGATAATCTCAGGTGGATCAAAGGAAAATGTGGGAAGCAGAAAACAGGATCAATACAAAAATAAACATGAGGAAATATTGGGAAGGTAGCCATACCATCACAGGATCTGTGGGTGGCAAGGCACTAGAAAATTTGTGAATCAACAACGTGATGTTTTTGCCAAAGCAGTTTCCCATAGTGTAATACATAACAACTGGGAAGTAATTAAGCTGTTCAGTCCTATCCAGTCCTGTCAAGGCCTCTGCCAGTCTCTTGCACCCTGTTTTGGACACTACTGAGACAAAAACAAATTCATAGTTCAGAGGAGAAAAGGAAGACAGTTCAGAGGTTTGGAAACACAAGCTACAGGAAAGGATGAAGATACTGGCTTAATCAATTCAGGACAAGAGAAGCCTGAGGAGAGAGACAGGTGACACCACAGTTCATCCTACCTACAGAAGACAGTTAAACAAAAAGATCAGCAAGCTATGGTCCGCAAGAAGGAGACATCAGCTTGCAACAGGCAAGTCTGTTTGGTATGAGGTGAAGCTAAGATGGGAAGTAAAGAAGAGGAATGGATCTCCCTGGGTCACTGTACGGTCTCCAGCACTGCATTTAAGAAGATTAGCTTCATTTCCATGCATCATTTTGGTTTACTTCTACCTTGGGACAAGAAAATGAATTTAATTTCCACAGACTCAGCAAGTCTTTTAAGCTGTCATAACCAAATGCTCTCACACTATAAAGTATCTGCTTCTTCAGGCGTGAAGACAGCAACCCTGGACAGATACACTGTTAGGAAAGGCGGAGTGGCAAAACACATGTAATAGCTTTTCAGCCTTTGATTCCTAACTCATCACGTGCTTACCACTCTTGTCAAGCTATATTCTTAAAACAAGGACGCTCAAAAAACCATCCCATTACAGAAAGAAAAGTAAGTAGAATACTACATACAACCTGTAGTCAGAGAAAAAAAATGCAAAAAGGAAACAAGTTCTGTTTTTGTAAGCCATACTAGAATGCAGAGACAAAAGCAAGCAAGGTGCCTCGAACTGTCACTTCCTACAATAGTAGCATCAGTTGAATTGCTCAGGTCTATCTCCACTTGGAACTGACATAATACTTGGGGATTTTTGCTTTCTAAAAGGTTTGTTGCCTTATTTTCCCAGTTATCTCTGAAACACTCCCCATCTTCTAGGTCAGGCTACTTTGCCCAGAACTTTGCTGTTTCAAGTGATACCAGAATACCAGATCTCATCAGCCCTGAAAAAGTGACTGCTGAAATGAAGCCAAGAGTTTTACTGACTGACTGATAGATTGATCCAGCCGGTAGTCTTTTTTGCATATTTGTGTCTCCCTATTAAAAAGGTTTCAGCTGCTGCTGTAACACTGTGCTGACTTTGGCTGGGGTAGAGTTAACTTTCTTCACAGTGTCAAGTATGGGGCTGTGTTTTGGATTTTATCAATTATTATTATGAACCCTGAACACAGGGTTGACAATACAGAGATGTTCTTGTTATTGCTGAGCAGGGCTTACACAGAGCCAAGGCCTTTTCTGCTTTACATATTGCCAAGCTGGAGAGGAAGTTGGGGATGGCTGGAAAGATGGGAGGGAACACAGCCAGGGCAGGTGACCCGAACTGACCCAAGGGATATTCCAGACCATGTGACATCCTGCTCAATATTTCAAGCTGGGGAGAAGGAGGAGGAAGGGCAAACATTTGGAGCAATGGCACTTGTCCTCTCAAGTCACAGTGAGGCATGAGGGGGCCCTGCTGTCCTGGAGGTGAGAAACACCTGCCTGCCCATGGGTGTGAATGTGTGTGTGGCTTTTGCTTTTCCTTTTAAACTGTCTTTATCTCAACCCTTCCAATTCTCAATCCTTCTCAACCCTTCCAATTCTCCCCCCAATCCCATTCATGTGGGAATAAGCAGGTCGCTGCCTGGGGCTTGGTTGCTGGGTTGCTGGCTGGGATTAAACCACAACAAATACAAACCTGAAATTGGGTAAAAAACAAATATTGTATGCACAATAATTAAGAGCCATTTAGAGCAGTGAAAATAAATGTATGCAGTGAGAAAGCCAGTGATCAAAATAATAGGATAATCTTCCCAAAGATTAATTTCTGAGAAGATAAGACTATAGAAAAGCCTACGCTCCCTGGTAATTTTGTTAAACTCAGCAAACCCACAAGATCTGAAATGTTTCTGTTTGTTACATGACACAATAATTAATCTTGGAGATTATTTACATAGTGGTGGTTATAATTTTCTCAGAATCATGAAACCTGGTGACAAAATCATCCGCATCATATGAGTTCAGTAGCAGTCTGCAAAACAGCTCAGTCAGGAACTTTAATAACTGCTAACTGCAGGCACTTAAATTGGTCCTTCAATTTCAATTTTATTACATTAAATCAGTCAGTTTATCTTATAAACCTACTTAATATACCAAGTGTCATTGCTGAATTAGCTGTTAATTTAGTAACTGAACAGAAATCATTTGTGCATATCCACAGAGCTCAGAGGTCACTCACCTTGTTCCTATAGCACAGAATAACTTTCAAGATATTTCTAGTAACCAGAAAAGGTTGCTGAAAGTGAGACTGCAGCCAAGGGACTCCACTAACCTCTGCCACAGATTAATCCCACCTACAAGTCTTTATGCCAGAGGGCAAAAAAACCCCCCAAATTCCACTGAAATAATAAGTCTCACAAAGACAGTTCTGATTTCCTAGTACTCCAATCCTTCTTCACAAATCATATCTCTGCCAAACCCTATCCCTCAACTCCATCTGAGTCCTTCTCAGATCCCCTTCACACATGCCACCCACCATCACACTGCTGCTTCAACTTGACACGCTCATATGCACACACACACACACACACAGAGTCTTGAACAGGAATGTGTATGACAGAATCACAGAAATCACACTATCAGCTAGGTTGGAAAACACCTTTGAGATCATAAATATAACCTATGACCAAACACCACCTTGTCAACCAAACCTCAGCACCAAGTGCCATGTCCCATCCTTTCTGAAACACCTCCAGGGATGGTGACTTCAACACCTCCCTAGGGCAGCCCATTCCAATGTCTAATCACCCCTTCTGTGTAGAAATTCCTCCTAATGTCCAACCTAATGCAATTCACAGGTAGAGAATTTGTGAATCAACAACATGATGTTTTTGCCAAAGCAGTTTCCAGTAGTGTAATACATAGTCTTTTCCTACTAACACTGCCAAAAACTTGAAAGCCCATGAGAAATCTGGATCTTTTAATGACTGCCAAGACAGCAAGCAAACAGGCACTCTTGGAAATGCTGAGCAGAAGGAAATCATAGCAATCAGAATTTCAGAACAAGACCAGGAAGTCATCACAATGCAAATCCATCCAGCTTTCTGAAAATCAGAGTGATGTTTTTCAAAATTGGCTATCCAAAGAGAATCAACCTATGACGGAGTTCCTGCATTTCAAAAATCCTGTGCCTCTTGCAGCCCAATTCAAAAGTATTGGGAGTCTGTACCCCTAAACAAAATTTAACTTTTACATACAAATATAATGAGATTTAAAATTTAAAATTTTGGAGATACAAAAAGGTCAGAGTCCTTCTAGGTTTCCTGTTGTCACAAAATTAAAGTCACACTGCAATTCAAAACACAGACATCCTCCTGAAACCCAGAAAATTCCAGTGGAAAAAAGAAGTGCTTTCCCACACACTTTTAGTTGTACCTTTGAAAGCCACACCTGAGAAAACACAATTCCTTGGCCTGTGGTTATGAACAATCCAGTGGGGAGAGAGAATAAGCACCAGCTAGCAGGGCTGTGCTGAAAGACCTTTTAAGCTACAGACCTCAAGGACATGGCTTTTCTTCCCCAAGTCAGTCTTCCTCCTGTTTATTTCCTGTGAGAACAATGATATATCATAACAAAAAGTGTGAGCTGTATGTGCAAAAAGTTCAAATCTCCTTTGACCTGAACTACACCATGCACATGTTTTCAAAAAGCCAAAAAAGCCACCACTCAAGATCACTGAAAAATGATTGTTTGCACCTGTCTTTGTCTATCCTGACATGTTTGCTGTAAGCATAATCCATGGAAAAGACACTCAGAAAAGCACTTGGAAAGTAAACCACAACCTCCACTCTGCTCTGGGCCAGAAAACGTGCTGATGCTTTTCCTTGGCATCTCTGTAACATAGCAACACAGCTGAGAGCACAGCCAAACCAGCAAGAAGCAATCTTCTCACCTCCAGCAATCTGAGCTGTTGCATTGCACTAACAGCTGGAAAAATCTCTTGTTCACACTCTTTCTGCAGTGACACCGATGATGGGGCTGTCACAACACAGGCAAAGTAACAGTGAGGAGATTCAGACCTAACATCTTCTAACAAACAGTCTCACTGAAAAGGAATAGGATCCTTTAAATAGCTCTTTCAAAAATCCAGATTTATGCAGATTTTGGGTTATCCCAGCAAAGATTTTTAGATGCAGACTGGAATATAAGTGTCCAAAATATTGAGACTAAGAAGACTTGTTCTTGTAACCCACCTGACACTTTTCAAAATCTGCTTCAGCCAATACACATTTACCTATCTGGCAAACATCACATCCAGATGGATGCAAAGGGATGCTCTTCACACTGCAAGCAGCCTACAGGAAATTGTACATCACCTCCTGCACTAGACACTCACCCATCAACATGACGCATAGGCTTGAATTAAAAGTTGCCATGACCCAGCACAACTCATTTAACCATGAGACAAAGCACTCATGAGACAAAGCTCTCAAGAACATTATCTTCAGGCCACATAGCAGCATCTGCCAACACCCCCTCTCCCCTAAAGGCACTTTACCCTCCTGCTGTTTTTTTAACAGGTCCATTGGTGACAGAAGTGTGAAATAATGTTCCAGTCTCCAAAATAATTCAATTTACACTCACTAGAGCCCTGAAAATAAGGAAATCCGGAGACAACACCTATCCTCCCCTCCACAGAAGTATGTAGTCACTGGTGCAACACTATTCTCTGAAGTAATTGCGTTTTAGAACATAATCTTTACAAACATGGCAGTTTAATCCCTGCTGGAGAAACAGAGGTCTATTAAGAGGCAAAACACAAAACACCCAGCTACTGCTGGGTCTCTGCAATACTGGGCCATTGTCAATCCTAATGGAATTTGTGCTAAAATTAAACCAACATAAATTAACAAAATCCAACATAAATTCACTAAATCCTTTAACAGCAAACATCATAAACAAAAGCAGCATCACCTGAGATTAAGAGACATATTAACAGATAGGAGAGAGCAAGCAAAATAACCCTATCCTGGTATTTGTTTTTCTCCTAGGTACTTATTTGGCTGTTGCTTACAGAACAGATTTTGTACCCATCCAGGAGTCTGTTGTAATCTTGATGCATGCTTTCTACTTTTTTGCCAAAAATACATTCTTAGCTCTTGAAAGAAAATATTTGAAATCTAATTTATTAACATAGCTTCATGTGAAAAAGCTAGACTTCCTGGGGAACTAAATCCACCTTCATTCTAAACAGAGAGATGACCTCACGTCGCCTCAGCCTGCTTTGCAGTAACAACCCAGTTCTACCTCCCTAAAAGGCTACTGAAATGGCTTGTTGCTAATAAGGGAACTACATTCTCAGGCTAGGAAAGGATAAAAAAAAAAAGAGCCTAGAGTGTGACTACAGCATGTGGCCAGGCTGTATTTGTTTAGGAAAGCCAACAGCAGAAGCAGCACGCTACCATCCTCTGTTCCTGTGAACTCTTTTGCTACTGCTATTTCCAAGTACTGGCACAGCATAGTCATTGCAACATCTCCATGACAGCTCTGCACAGCACTGCTAATCCTGATGTTACACAAGGAGCAGAAGGCACAGTACAGGCAGAAAGGCAATGGTAGGTCTGGGAATTAAAGCCAGGTCTTCCCATTATAATTTCTCAGCCAGGTTCTTTTTCCATCACACATTTCCATCACATCCCAAGCATGCCTCAATGGAAAAGAATGCTTTTGCCAAAACCAATCCCAAACAAAACCCAAACCCACATAACAATCAGTATTGTCTTTTTCAAACCGTCATCAAGATTACATTAACATGTTCATGGTTTTCTTTCAAACTTAGGCCTCTCTGGCCTTTTCACAAAACTTTCAGTAGAAAAGAGTTCACTTCAGATCCTCAGAGCAACTGTAGCCAAAGCTCACTACAGAACTGGCAATCAGGAATTGCAGTGCTGCCACAGAGCTAGCCCAGGATATAGACGAGAGACGGAGGGCACTACTCCACCTGATCACCCTGTACAAGGTATATGGAAGTCTGCAGGAACACAACAGCCCCCACTTCCCCTGCAGCACACAGGACCTGTTTGCAGAAACTTGGTTCCAGCCACCACTTGCAAATAAGACTCTCCATCTCCTTCTCCTGAACACCAAAGCCTGCTCCTACTCTAGACCCTGTCTTGCAAGCTTTCTCTGGTGTCCATGAACACATCCTATGGGCTCAGCCTTCTCTCATTTCCACTGGATGCAAAGTCTCTGTATGTGTCAGAACTGATCACTGGAGACAAACACAAAGGAGAGGTAAGGGAGAAGAGACAATGCAGCCACATGTTCTGCCACCAAGAGCATGTGTTTGAAGCTTCTGATCCCTGCTCTCCCACTTCACATACCCCACTCCTAGAGCAACATCAGTGCTCTGGGCTCATCTCTTTTCAAGGGGAGATTCGTTGTGCATAGGCAGGGCACTTGCAGAACACGCTACACTGCAGTGCAGGATCCAGGCCAGCCCAGACCATGCCATGTGAACAGTTAACCTGGATATGTCAGCACACTGTTCCTCTGAACCTATTACAGCGAGCGAGGTATCCAACAGCATTTGTTGCATTCTGATTCACTCCTTTATGGGAGTAGTATGCATCTTCTTTAACTCTCCCTCCTGGCTACTGCTGGGTAAGAAGCTAGCCAGGCCTCAGAGGGATGCACCAGTTGTAGTACCAGCTCTGCTGCTGCTGCACTGCATCCCAGCTACCTAGTGAAACATTACACTGCTTGCCCCTAGCAGACAAAGTAAAAACTAGAAAACAGTGACCTTAGAGGACACAAAATCTGGAAAACATTTGAGGCCAGCACTTACTAATTCAGGTGACCTGATTAACATGCTTTGACCTGTTGGAAGAGGTAACACTGTTTATCAGAAGGTCCAGACCAGCAGACACAAAAATCACATTACAAGGAAAAGGATTGAATGGAAACTTCTCTTGCAGATCCAGTCCCAAACCACCCCCTTTTCCTGTGCTCTCTTCCCACTTCTAGGGAAGTTACCTAGTTCCACTTAGAAAGATTAATGGAGACAACAGATGAATGTGTTTGTTAACGTGTCTCATTCTACTGTAGAAGATACAATGAACTTTTTTAACAGCATACCACAGCTAAGAGTATATCTGGCTCCTCCTCTCATCCTTTCTAACTTCCTTGCACCTAACTGCAATTGTCTGCATGTATTTTCCACTGTGTTATGCCTGTCACCACTGGACCCTTGTCTGGTTATTAAGCCATTGAAGTATATGTCTTCTATGTTTTCTGAGTAATCCAATCCCTAGATTTGGGTATGACAAGCTAGAATCAGAATTCCTAGTTTTTACAGTTAAGCAGTGAATGCAAAATTTTCATTAATGAGTCAGGCTGTGCTGGGACAGTGGGAACTGCTATGCTTAATCTCTGTCCAGGAATGTCATGTTTCACTGCTCACTGGAAAGAATGTAAGTGAATAAAAATTGTCTTCTTGTGCAACTTTCAGTTGTAAACCACTAGCTCAGTAGAGGGTAACTGATCTACAAAGCATAACTGGAGCGTCCCTTGAAAGGTCTGATTAGACGGAGCACAGAACTGCAAATTAAATTCAGTAGAGTCTACAACATAGCAGGCTGCACATCAGGGACAGATTTACTAGTTGTTTCAGCACAAAGCAAAAAAATGAAAAGGTAAGAAATACTTTTGTCAACCACACAGGAAGAGGGCTCTCTGCTATCATAGGCTACACCACTAATAATTACTGAGGCAGTACTAGGCAATCTTTGGCACATTTCTCCAGACAACTTGCTGTACAGCATTGTAAGATTGCAGTCAAATAGAAACCATAATGGGCTAGCATCCAATGGGCTCCATCCCTGTCTTTCAACAACCCACCTGTCTTCTTCCCAACACAAGCCTTTCTTGTGAGTCTGCAAGTCAGTCCACAAAGCCCTGCCTAACCACAAATGGGCAAAGGGATTCATGGCTGGCAAAGCCATGTAGTTGTGAGACTCTCCACAGGAGACCTCAAAAAACCTGGACATCTAAAATGTGAAGTGATATATGAAAAGTGATAGAGAACATCAAACATCTCTCTCATAAGCTGTACCCTGTGTCTTTAATTCTGCAGTTCAGCATTGCTTTCTGCAGTTGCCACATGAAGCGATGCACAAGTGACTCAACCCTATATCTCAGTGGCACAGCCCAGTGTAAGAACACTTACTTGAAAACCCTTAGAGCCAAATTCTGCAAGGTTACACAGTTTGAACATCAAATAAAAAGAGTATGAGCAGGTATGTATGAAATGTAAACACTTCAGGGCAACCAGGTCTCTACAGGACATGCTAAGTGCCTGCACTGGCATAGCCTGGAGACATAGAGGGAAAAGCAATGATGGCAACACTAGGAGCTGTTCCATTGTGCCACTTATCATGCACTCTCTGTCACTTACTCAATGACTGCAGTTATCTCTCAGGCTTATGGTCTCTGTCCTTGAGAAATTGACTTCAGCCCTCTCCACTCCTGCACCAACCGTTTCACAACCCATTTTCCCACGGCTGCTCATGCTGTGCAGTTTTGAAGCCCAAACTAGCAATCTCTTTGCTCTTTGACTCATGCTGGGGCAGAGCTGTTTCCTACCACAGCTCTGCCACTACTAAATAAGATGGCATGTGACTGACGATAAGATCATCTTCCTGGTAGGAGCTGAAGCTGAGAAATGGATTGGCTTCAGCCACCACTCTCTGAGACCTAGCGACTTCACCAGATTTTCATTCCTGTGAGTCTTAGCAACAAGACAGTACGTTAATTTTCTCCTGCCACTCTTACTAGAGATCATAGCAGAGATAAGGGATGACTGCTTCTACTCAAATCAGTCCGAGGCAAGTACAGTTTCTGCCTTCATTAAAACTAAATGCAGTACAGCTTTCAGAAAAGTGCTTACCCAACTGTATTAACTCGCAGCTATGAAAGCCCATCAATAAAATACTCTCCTGGAACCCTCCATGGCCAGGATAAAGTTCTTGCTATCAGCTAACTAATCTGCAATCACTCTCCTCTAGGGACTGCAGGGGATGGAAGAAAGCATCTTGGCCGGGGCAAATGTTATTAGAACCACAGTAAGCTATCTACAGGATGTTTGAAAACCTCATGTAATACAATACCTCATGTGAATACTCATACATTGGTGAATCTCCAGGTTTCCATTCTATGTCATACAGCTAGACCCTGGATGATAAATTGACTAGTTTCTAGGAGTGCCAGGCTGGATTAAAACATAGTGTGAACAGAGAGCAAACAGGAGTTCAAGCAAACGAGCAGTGCCAATGCAAACACTTAAGCTCTGACATTTGCAGGCAGAAATACTGGGATTGAAGAAGATCATGGTCAATTTGGTATGAGATTCCAGCTTCAAAGGAGATGTTCCTCCTAAGTCAGCAGCACTGCACCTCTGCCTGGCATGGGTGACAGGGAAAAAAAAGAGAGGAGAAAGATGGGGAAGAAAAAGACTGAACAGAATCACTGCATTGTGCCCTGGGGCAGTGTGGCAACATGGAGAAACTCTGGCTCACTGAAAGTCCTTCAGAAAGGCAGGTGAGCATATAAAACCAGGAACCTCAGCTGGGGAGAAAATAACTGAGAAAATGCAGCAGCACTAGAGCAAATGCCTTGTTGCCAGCCTTGTAATCACGTTTTTGTTCCCTCTACCAAGTAGAAGAGGACAAAAGTCTGCACAGCTCTCACCACCAGACCCTGGGAAGCTCTCTAACCTTCTGTGGAATGGCACTATGTACAGCACATGCCCTGGGGAACCCGTGTCACCTGCCAGTGCTCTGGCCTCTGTTTCCCAGCTGGAGGGAAGAGCATTCCTTTTTACTTCACAAGGGGCTGCCAGCGAGTGGAAACATAATTCCTTATCCCGCCCCTCCCTGCACCTCTGGCTGTGCAACCTGCAGAGCATGCAGATGTACAAATCCAGCCAGGAATGCAGTCCTGCCCGGAGGGTATTCTCAACGCAGCGTGTAGCAAAGTTGTGGCAGTCAGACGGGCAGGAACCTGGGCTTCCTTCTCGGTCAACTCCTGGCAGGTTGGACCACCACCTGGTGCATGCAGACTGAGGCCAGGAGCACAGTGAGGAGCCCTGCTGCCCCCAGCCCTGCACCCATCTGCCAGGACATCACACCTACTGCATCTGACGCTGGAGCAGGAAACCTTCAGCACAAACCAGCTCCCAGGGGACTTGCTGCCACTACAGAAAGGAGCCGAAGCACCAATGCTTTTGCAGGGCTGCTGCCCGTCACCCAAGAGTCAGGAAAGTCTGCTAAATGGTTGCCTTTGTTTTTAAACATGAAGCCAAAGTGCTTGCTTGATTACAGTCAGAGCTCAGGCACTCCACTGGTTTGCATTAGACCTATCCAACTGTGAATAACAGCGTGTATTCCAGGAAAAATACATGAAAAGAAAAAAACCAAGACAAAACAAAACAACAAAGTTCGGGCCAAATGTTGATGTTAAACTGTAAAAAGGAGCCCGGCAGGAATGCATTTAAAACTCAGTTCTAGCTCTGCCACTCTGTGCTTACTCCAGAAAAGAGCATGAGCCCAGAATTTGGCAGGGAGGAAGAAAAAAGAATTCTGCTCATCCTGAAGAGGAACAGGACTGATGCCTGTGGAGTTCAGATGCAGCAGATAAAGTGACAGCAGCAGGACTACAGAGAGCATCGCAGTACCAGGCCAACCAGACCTGACTTGAGAGTTTCAATAAAACTAGGCCCTGGATGTGGGACAAAAGGAAGAATGACAACTGGAAGCAGAAAATGGGAGTAACTCAAATCCCTATGCCTTTATCTCTCCCCTTCTCCAGCTACACACACACAGCTTGGGGTTTGTTGTTGCTGTGAATACAACCATGTGAGGACAAAGTAACATTTCATTTACCTTCTGGAATCAGCAGTGACATCTGCCCTAAACCACACTGCCATTAAGATGGGGAGAGAAGAAGAAAACCCAGCTCAAGGCAAAGTAGAACTGAACATGAGTGTTTCTTCTAACACTGTGTCCAAAGCTCTTGACCACTCTGTCTCCACATCACTTGGCAGATGCCCTGACTTAGGGAGGTCTAGCACCAAGCAGCAGTTCTACAGACTTGCTTGAAACAACAGGCTCTCGAGAGATCCCCAGCATCTACATTAAGAGCAAGAACAGAAAAGCATGCAGAACATAGGATCACAACTGTGTAAACTAGGCAGATACCACTGAGTCACCACCACCAGTCCACTGCACTGCCTGAGACCTTGCTTTTACACCAGCCTCCTGTCCTGCACTCCCTCACAAACCACAGCCACCAGCTCTGAGTTCAGCAAAGCAGGGTTCTTCCTTCCAGAGAGGTATTGCTGGTAGGAGGACACATCTATGGATAAACATACATCTCCTAAAGACAATGGTACATGGAAACACCTGTTTCTCCAGTCTCATAGTCACACACAATTAACTAGGTTGGAAAAGACCTTTGAGATCAGCAAGTCCAACCTATGACCTAACACCACCTCATCAACTAAACCAGACTCTAATTCATTTAGAGTTCCTGAGCTGAGGACATAATTCCTCTACATTTTTTATGTCTGCTTAGCTGCATGTGCACAATCATACATGGTAAATGGAACATGAAAGCAGTGCCAGGGACTTCCCCCTGCAAGCCCATGATCTCTGGAAGTTACAAAAACATTATGCTCCAGCAACACAGGCAACCCATCTTCCCTAACCCACCACAACAGGGAGGAGAAACACTCAAGACAGGTCTTCAAAACACCGTGATAGCCTTGAAACACTACCTGTTAGAAAGCTGCCTGAGCAAGGCAGTGTCTTTGGCCAGGTTTCCAGTCCTCACTGAGCATAGGGAGGACAGAAGAGATACCTCCACCTAACTACAATGCTATCTCTTAACAGTGACAACACAATGACACAAGATTTGCAATGGTGGTAAAGAGCTCCTTTGGTCAGCTGTAAATGTTAACTTTTATTGTCAAACTGGACAAGCCTAAAATAACAACCAAATTTTGGGCAAAAGAAACTAGATTACCCCCAGAGAATTCATTACAGTGCCACTGTATAGAAATGCTGCAGCTTCCTCAGACAGTTTGAACCTCAGCTGGGAAGGAAATACTGAGAGTACAAACAAGAGGAGTGAGTGAATTCACAGATAAAAACCACCGAGGTTAAGGCGAGATGAAGGCAATGTTGAACTCTAGTGGCTCATTCCTGCCTAACCTGAGCACGAATGTGGCTTCCAGGCAGCATTGTGGCTTTAAGGTCCCACTTCGCTCCTTGCCAAGCGGGTGAAGAGAGCCCAGAAAAAGTGGTGCCTGCTCCTTAGGGATCTTTCTCTGCAGGCATTGCAGCACTGCATGCAGACCCACAAGTCTTTTGGTTCCTTTCACACCCACACCCACACTCACATCCACACCAACCTGATGCCTGAGGGCATTTCGAACTGGCTAGCAAAGGCCCCCAGTACCTCAAGACCTCCCTTCCTAGCACTCTTTTAAATGTTCCTAAAAGCTCAACCCATTTGCAGAGGATGTGCAGCAAAGATCACACAGCTTCAAACTGTGTCTGCCACCCCATTCTTGCCTGCTGAAGTCTCAGTACTTCTGTTTGAGAAAAACTTCTTGCCCCATGTGGCATTGTAAGAAAAAGTCTGGCTTCACATTAGCATAAAGGCAGTCACTGGCCAGATAGATCAAAATATACATTGACACCAAGCACAAATCAGGAGCTATCTAGAAACAGTTTCTGTTTTAGAGAGATGTTTGGTGGCAACCAGAAGTCTAAATAATGGCAGTTCCACTAGGTCCTAAGGAAATTTGTTAAACTGGCTAATTGCCTTCACTAGAGACCAATTATATGTAATCTGATAGAGTGTTTCCTCAGCATCTGGGCCACCAGCCATACAGCATTTGTTATACTATTCTCCTGCCTCACACAAATACCCCAGCAGACTCAAGGAATGATTTGTCCGTTTCTCTGGACACAACTTTTCAGACCAAGTTGGTTTACTTTCCTGTTGTAAAAGCATGGTCTTCAGATCCCAGAATAATCCGGCAGCTCTTTTCTGGCCTATATGCAGCTCTTCAATGCTCTCTGAAGTGCTTTCACCAGGACTAGGTAGCATTCCCACACTAGGGTCCTCAGAAAATTTCTCCCCTTCTCCTACCACTCACCTGAGGACTGCAAGTTCCCTCTGAGCTGAACTGCTGATCCTGGCAGTCATGCTAACTTGAATCTTCCAAGCCTGTTGCACCACCAGCACGTTCCAGACAAGGCCTCCAGTCTTGCTAGCTTGATGTCTGTGCTTTGCTCTAGAAGTACAGCACTAGACGAGCCCTGCTTTCCAGGTGGTTCAGCTCTGCTCCCACAGCTGACCTGCTGTTTACATCCCCTCCAACCACAGCCTCTCTGTGCTTGTGCCAACACTTACGCAGTATTTGTGTCACTGACAAAGCCACTGGGTAATGCAGGGCCAGGAACAGACACCTTCAGTACTTCTTTGCAACTTTTTTTAAGCTTCCCTGCACACTGGTGGAGGATGACTCCCCATTTGCAGCTGTTTCCTAAGAATGTACAAATACTCTGAGTTATTCACAATAGGCCACTTTGATTTTGTCTGGTGTGTACTCCTATACCAGAGTATCACCAGGAACAGTCAAAAGCTTCCAAAGCTCTGTGCCATTATGTCACTAATTACTACCAAAAATCATACTCCTGTGAAGAAGCTGGCTGACAAGAGACAGTTTCCCATTCAGGTAAAACTGGCTAGTATCATACTGTCTTCTCTCACTTCTTCACCAGCTGCAGAGCTTATCAGACTTTCTGTGCTCTGACCAAACTGAACTTCGGGTAGTCTGGCAGGCTACTCCCTCATTGTACCAGAATAATGCTCTCACAGTAGTTTTTTTCCACTCCCCTGAATTTTTTCAAGTGCAATTAATGATTCAAAGAGTTCCTTGCCTTACTTGCTAAGAATTATGGACTGTAAGTTAACCATTGTTTTCAGTATTTAAAAATAATGACATTTAACAACTCTCCTAATTACTGGAAGCAATTTGTCAGCAGACCAGAAAACATTCTCTTATGACCAAGCTATGAATACAGAGTTTTCTCCTTTCCAAACATCACAAAATAAATACTGATTATTTCTGCCACTGCTTTTTCAGTATGCTTTTTCACTCCTGGTCAGTATGGAGCCTACAATCCCTGATACATTTAAAGAATCCCTTCTTATTGTTCAAATCTGCTGCCCAAAAGCTCTTCACTGGTACCCTTCAGCTCTCCCAGCAATTGTCTGCCTTTGCTATGAGATTACTTGTCTATGTTGCTTGCTCTATTTTTCCAGACATTGTAGTTTGAGGTTTTTTACTGCTTTAAACTCCTTTGTTAAACAAACCAGCTTTCTTTTAAACTAAAAAATTTGTCTTTGCAAATGCAAAATTGTGGTTTCTCAGGGACCTAATTAGGATTCTTGAACAACTCCCAATTATCATTCCCATTTTTATGCCTAAATTCTTCCTTCTACTTTATTTGGCCTATAATTATTTTCTGTTCCAAAAAACTGACCCCCCCCCTCCTTAGAGCACCAGTCATACATATTATAGGTTGGGATTATATATTCTCTTTTCACATAGAAATGAAGTTCAGTCATTATTACTTGTACCTAAGCAAGCATCCTTTTCAGTTCAGTGATTAATACATTTCTTATTAATCTGGATGAGGTCTGAAATTGCATTACTCCAAGACAGCATCAATACTTTCTAGACAGTGTTATTCACATATGTGTTTTAGGTGAATAGGTTTCTCTGAGTGCTGAAGTACCTGAGGCACCTAAATGGAAGCATCATTTTTCTCTTACTCTCCTCTGGTAGAGTTTCAAGGAGATGCTCACCCAAGCACTGTGCAATACTGGTAACAGGTACTCCCATTCCCTGCATTACTGCTGATCAGCTACAACATTGAGCAATAAAGTCAATAAAAATATATGTGGTGTCACCTTCTCTTCCTTCTCCATTTCATCCTTCCTGGAAAACATGGCTGTACCTACTTTGTTTTTGAACCTTACAAAAGTGCAGCTTATCCCATTGGGACTCCAGCTGTGACAACAGCCCATTTATCTTTATAAACAGGCCTTATAAATTCACACTTGAGATCAAATTACGCTATCATAAGAAGTTCCTGTGCACTGGCTGAGCAGCAGAGGAGCTCTGTACAGGAGCTCAGACTTAGGCTGTATAGTATGATTTGTTTCAGCAGAAATGCCTCCATTAGAAGCTTCCAACCTGTCCTGACATGCCTGCATTTTACAGAGTCAAGCCATATATACAGGATGCTGTGAAACTGGAAATGCAGTGGCCAACACAAGACTGAAAGGCACATTACCTGTCTATAATACCCACTCTCGTCTCAAGGAGGGTATAGACACACCTCATTTCAGGATATCTGCAACTACTTCAGCACAGAAATTTCAGTGGTAAGAACTTCCAGAGACCATTTTGCCAAATATTCCAAGAGGGACAGGATTTCAGTTCCTCTCTCAAGGAGCTACAGAGCAGTTTGGTATGTTTGCACTTAGAGGGACACCCTGAAACTCCAGGGGCAGGAAATTTCCTCAGGCATACATGGACATTGGGGGAGTTCCTGCATGATTATAGGCATTGGCTATCACAGGTGATCCTATGGTTAGCTCATTTGGTTAGAGTATGGTGCTAATAACACCAAGTCTATTGGTTCAATCCTACACGGACCATTCACTTAAGAGCTGGATTTGAGAATCCCTTCCAACTCTGAATATTCTGTGATCTGGAAATTGTGGTTCTGTGATCAGGTGATCCAACTGCTGCACATTCCCAGCAGAATGGGCTGTTTTGGCCAGGATAAGGCAGGAGCTTGAAAACTGAGCTCAGAACAGCAGCAAATCTGTCTGTCTGGCAGGGGCTAAGGGCATGTCTTTCCTGCTGAGACAGCCCTGGTCTAGCAGGCTAGCAACCACAAAGCTCCCAAAGCTGCACAGCCCTGAGAGAGCTAGTGAAAGGTCTAGCGAAAGACCTGGGAGAGTTAGCTTTGTGCTGATCCTGTGTAACCATGGAAAGCTAAGCTGCTTTAGTTTTCTATGCCAATGATTTCTGACATAACCTACCTGCCCTTCAGAGGGCAGAGGGGTAAAAATGTGGGAAGAAACCAGTGGATTTTGAGCACCTGATTTAGCCAGCTCCCCTCTGCACAATGAGTCCAAACCAATATCCAAACCTGCTTTTTACCCTGGTTCTTTGGGTGTGTGCAGGAGCCAGGACTCAAAGGTTTGCAGTTGGAGAGGCAGGAAGATGTTTAAGACAATGTCTAGATGAAATTTTCTCAGTGGTTAAAATCTTTAAGCAACTAATCCAGTATCCCAAACAAAGGTAAAGCGTTTACCTGACACAACTGAAAATTTGGCCTACGCTGACGCAGGTGAAGACTGTAGTGTCAACAACACTGTGCTGGGATACATCCAGCAGCACACCAGTGCAGGGCTGTAGCTCTCCTGCTAGTTTAGACCATCTGGTGTTATTTATACAATAGGTTCCCATGAAAAACACAAACACTTCCCCTGAGCTTGGAGGAAGCTCTTCAAAATGCCAAAAGATGATGGAAGAGCAAAACCAAGGAACTGTATGATGCCATCCTGTGCTGGCTTCTCTCAAGCAGAAGTGAAAAAAGGCTTGCATGGGCCCCCCACTCAGCCAAATGAAGCACACCATGAAAATCATGTCCTTGGTGGGGGTAGGATGGCTCATCTTGTGTGACATCCCAGTGAGCCAACAAATGCCACTTCTGAAAGGCAGAAGGGCTAACTCTACATGGGTGCTCTCAAGACAGCAACAAGGCACGATATTCTCCCCACAAACCATGTCTCAGTGGGGTCTCTCCCTACACCTATTACAAGTGGCCAGTGTGGCCATGCCTCTGCATCAGACATACTCAGCAAAGGCAACCAGAAACTCAGCTTCTACCTTGGAGAGAATGGGATAATATTTGCTGTCTGGATCAAGTAGCACCTGGAAGCACTGATTTATTTGCAGCAGATTCAGCCAGATTTGATGCATGGCTAAAAACCCAATT
This sequence comes from Drymodes brunneopygia, assembly GCA_013400955.1. Classification (NCBI taxonomy): domain Eukaryota; kingdom Metazoa; phylum Chordata; class Aves; order Passeriformes; family Petroicidae; genus Drymodes; species Drymodes brunneopygia. The sequence continues at coordinate 111,655 of VZTZ01024352.1, read as the reverse complement.
TGAAGTTTCACAGTCTGATGGTCCTAAAATAAGTATAAATATTTTTCTCACATGGTGCTGTCTGGGAATATGGAGGGAATGGGATACACTGATAATCCATATAGAAATTGAGGTTTGAGTGAGTAAGATGCAAATCAGTCTCTAACACTATGTCTCACTAATGAACACATTCAAAAAGCAAAACAGGTCACACAAAGCCACATAAAATCTGCCATTAAAAAACCAAAATTTCATTTGCTAGAAGAGTCTTGTAATGCATTTACCAGAGTTGACTTCACAGAAGTCAAGTCAGCCTATCTATTTTTGTCAAAGATTAATCGGAGTTCTGGCTGAAGCTGGCAATCCTGTTAATCTGGTTAAGAACAAAGAGACTCAGAAATGCACAAGGCCAGTTACTTAAATCTCCCCTCAAAGAGTAACAGACAGGATTGACATCACAGTTAATTGCAGCCCAAACACTGTTACACATTTGGTGTTAATTGACATGACTGTTCTCAAGATCCATGGATAAACCTTCCTAAACCTCTCCCTGGTTTCAGACTGCACAGCCAACTGCTCCCCACGTACTCATCTGCTCACATGTGACCTCCACATGCTCAAGAAAGTCTGGTGAAAAGGGAGAACACCTGAATGCTCCAGCAGGGACACGGCCAAGCTTAGCTCAGCTGACCCACTCCGTATCAGCTTCCAGGCCCATCTCAGTTACATTTTGGGAACAAGCTTTCCACATCTGCCCAGTGGAGCAAAAGCCCACATCCTACGGAGCAACTCTCCCACCTGCCCTCAATTCAAGCTGTCAGGACCTGAGAGATGTCTTGAGCCAGAGATGGCACTTGGAACATGTATGAGATTCCCTGGTGTGACTATCCTTCATCCATCTGTCTAACCCCTTTGAAACTGTTCACACACCTTGGTGTCTGAGCATTTTCATCCAGGCATGCTGGAAATGGATCATGTCTCGTGTGGATGTGCATACAGCTGCTAAGCTTGTTGGATTCTAAGAATTTTATTGAGGAACCCAATTTTTATTATCAACAAGAAATGAAGAATTGTTCCTACTCTTTCTTTTTGCCTTAGGTCAGAAATACCAGTCATCTTAAAACTACGTTCAGCCTCATCCTACTTGCAATCGATCTTTCAAATTATCTAATAAAAGCCTTCATGAAGATCATTGCAAATTATTATGGGATGTAGAAATTTTTAGTTAACAAGTATAATGGAAACCATACCATTTCCAAAAACCCTGGTAAGTGTTTTGCAAGTTTTCTGCATTAAGGCAACAGCATCAATGAATGGTTTTCTCAAGAGAGTGTATGGTGGAAGGAATTTACAGGAATACAAAACCAACACTTCATATACTGAAGACATGGGGAACAGAAACAGTACTTAGAAGACCTGAAAATGTAAATGCAGATGAGAATGAACATGTAAGTTGGCTTGCAAGTTCGTCTTGACCAGGGAGCAGACAGGGACTGGATCAACAACAGTAACACTTTTTCTTCCCTGGGAAGCAGTGTGAGTAAAAAGGGCTTTTACAGCCCCAAGCATGAGCACTCAGAAAACCACTGTGCCTGAAAGAACCACAGCCAAACACAGGTGCATAAACAAGTAAAGACGAGGACAGTGACAAAAGCACTGCACCAAGCACACACATGACTGCCATGTCACAAGACAGACGCTGCTATGACTGGGAAGGGCTGAGTCAACAGTTAACACATAGAAAATGTGCACTGCTGGGACAGGCTCAACAAATAGAACATGAAAGGACAGACTGATTACAGCTGCAATGCTCACACAAATACTGAGAGTTGACAGCAGAAGCTCTTCAGTAGAATACAAACCCTCACAAAATCGAACAGATGAAAACTAAAGCTGGGCTTTATTCCTCATCTGAATTTGTTGGGATACAGGAGCCAACACAGATCCCCATGGATCCTGCAACCCAGTCTGGGCCAGAAGTACCATCTCACCAGTACTGGACAGCATGGTGACAGGAGTGCAGTCCAGTTCTTAGTTGTGAAAGAAAGTTGTCTTCTACAACTTCTGCAGGCACGTGCCCGCAACCTTTTTATCCAAGGGAAAAGCTGGCAGCTACAGTCCCATGGTTTGGGTTCTGTAACGACAATAAACAGTGAGCTCTTGGGATCAGGCATCTGACAGAGCCACAGGATCAGACCACCATGATCCATCACTGTAATTCTGTCAAAACCTGAGAACATCCAGACCAAAGCTTCACACAGGGGCACCCAACCATGTGAACAGCTGAAAAAGCCAAGGCCACATCTCTGCCCGGCTCCACGCACCTTACTTTTGGCTGAGCTGTTCCAAAAAGCATTCAGCTCAGTCCTTCTGTGTGCTACCTTGAGTTGGCCACCGATGCCTGGCACCCCTCAGCCTGCTGACAGGGCTATGCTCCTCTGCAGCAACAGTGCCCTCACCCAAAGCTGGAGCATCTCAAGTGGCACCTACCAACAAGCCCACCAGTTTAGCACTACTTGTCAGAGGACAGCAGGATAACCCAGCCTAGTGCACTTGTCAGAAGGTAGCAGGATAACCCAGCCACAAGTGCTCCCAGAGCAGTGCACACATTTCATTGCCCAGGCCTTGCTCACTGAGTAAAAAGGAAAGTGCACTGGCATGCTCACACTGTAAAACTGGGAGCCAGACACCTGCAAGGAGCCTCAACGGGAGCAGAAAGGACAGAAGAAGCCACGTTTGCCAGCTGACATCTGTTCCTGCTGTGTAATATGCTGAGTTAAGGGCATTTTTAATGGGAAAATCCAGCTAGCTGATAGGCACACAGAGTGCAAGTGCAAGGAACAAAGTTCACAGTTTGGGATTTCAAAGCCCTACCACAGAGTTCAGGTTGTTTGAAATAAGCTCCCCACACTTCTGAATGCAGAAACAGCATATCACCACTGAATGCCACTTTCACTGCAGGAAGAACCCTGAAATCCCCAGACAGTTAAAAAGATCTTAATTAAACTGCAATTATTTCAATAGAAATGCAAAGCCTTTTGGTTCCCATCAGCCAGCCCATTCCCCATCCCTGATGTCTAGACATGGAGTCTGCAGGTTTGTTTATACACAAACTGAAAACAAAAACAAATCTAGGTCACAGACCCCAGCAGCCAAAGATGCAAAGAGGATCAATTCAGCTGTTCCAGCTCCAGTTCATGTGCACAAAGCCCTGATGCTCCCACCACCTGAGGAAAAGAAGGCTGGTCCTAACACATAAGTCTTGAAGTTATACCCTTGGGGCAGTATATGCAATCAGGTTACTGCAAGCAGTGTCCCATCCAACTTGTTTAGCAATAAAATGCTTTGCTCCTCTGTCAGCTCCTTCATCAAGCGACTGCTCTTTGCTCCGCTCCAAATTTGGACCTAAACTACAGAATCTAATCTACTCTTTGCAGATTTTGTACTATGTGCCTTTTCTTGATTTTTCTTTCTTTAAAATTCTCCATTACTGTCATTGTCAAAAATGAGCCCTACTCAAGGTCTTGTGAATGGAAACACTGCCAGATCTGGCCTCATCATCCCAAAAATTAAAGACACCTATTTTAACCGACCAACCACATACAGCAAAAACCCCCTTTTACTTGAAATGAGAAGATTAGCACAAATCTCACCAATTTCATATTGTATCTTTTGCACCTAATTTCAAGCCATCACTTCTAAATTCCTGAGAATGGGAAAAAACTCAACAAACCATGTAACACTTGTAACAAAGCAATGGCGTCTTTGTTTCCTACTTTCCCCACAAATACAGGCTTTTCCCAAATAATAATTTTATACAAGGGGTTATCAAGGGTGGCCCTTTCATCCAAGTGGGTACACTGATTAAGCAGCGAAAATGATGTTGCTGTTTTGTTGGAAGGGCTGTGTTTGCTAAGCAGGAGTCCACAGCTCTCACAGTCATGTTAGTGATCCAGAACCTTGAAGTGCTGGGAACCTCCAGACAAAATCAAGAGTCTCTCAGCATTTGGCTGCTTGCAAAGCTTCTTTTTGAGTAGAAACATTAACAAATAACGTCCTAATTAATACAAAGTGATCAAGGTAGAAAACTTTGCTTCATTTCCTATCTGCAACAAGCTGTACGAGGGACTGGCTGAAAGATGGAAATTACAAGACTTTCAAGTGCTCAGTCCCACATTTGGAGCCAGAATTTCATGAGCAGTCAGCCCTTAGTGGCTCTTGGCTTCCTATTGCATCCCAAGCAGCTCTGAAGACTACATCTGAATATGCAGCAATATATGCAAATGCTCAGGTAGGAAGAATGCTGTGACAAGGTATGACCACAGGAAAGTCATGTGGGGAAACAATTCTTAAGTCAAGAACAGGTAATAGAATCTTCTACCAAGTGTCCCAGTACTGGAGAAGCCAAACTGGCCAGGGTTGTGGCTAGGAAGTGGTGACGCCTGGACAGTGTTTACACACTTAACCATGGGTCCACTCAAAGGACAGACATAAGTCTAAATTTCTTGTGTTCAAGCTGAGACCAGTTTGTGAGAAATACAGCCTGGACACCATCTTAGTGCACCAGAGGAAGTGCCTGGCACAGGACGGGCCAACACCTGCTTGTCCTCTGAGCCAGTACTACGCTGACATTCATGACACTACTGAAGCCAACAGCAAAGCTGTTCTGGGCTGCAGCACTACTCCCCCAATACAGCAAACATGTAAGCACATGCATAACTGGAAAGGAATAGTTGGGAGGGACTGACTCCATGCTGGAAGTCAGCACTGGCAGATTGTACACACCCACAAAGCCCAGACGCAGCTGGGAAGGAGACCTGCGCAGGGGATTGCAACAAGAGAGGCACCACCAAGCAAAGAAGATGGAGCGGGAGAACAAATCTGTAAGACAAACTAAGATGGAAACAGCATGAAAGAGGAAAAATAAACACCATAGCCCTGGCATGCAGACAAACTAATCTTTCCATACTCCTGAAGTTGCACAGAACGTGGAACAAGAGAGAGGGACTGAGAAGGCAGTAAAGTATTTCGCAGTTTGTGTATACATCATTGTGTACTGAACAGAAATGATACTTTTATGATTTGGCAATGTGGGCAGCCAGCCTGAGCTGAGCAAGAACAGAGAGATTTGGCAGGTAAAATAAGAGAGTCATAAACCAAAAGTCTTTCGTACAAAAGACCAAAGTAAAAGAGCCCCTTGACAGACAGTGCTGGCTGTTGTATGTGTTTTGGGGTTTTTTTGTTCCATTTTTTAGTGTTCTCTCTTCACAAAGGAGAAGGAAGTTGCTTATTTGGGTTTGTCTGTACTTTGCAGTTACTGAACATTGTGCAGCCCCAGGGAGACAACAATAAACTGTTCCAGACCTTTACCTGCAATAACATACACCAACAAGGCCTTGTTCAATAGAATGGATCAAAACAGGGACCTAGCTAATAACCATGTATGGTTCAGAAGTGGCTTGGGAGTCTGCCTTACCAAGCAGTACAATAATTTTGGATGGGAAAGAAAGAGCAAACCCTATGCAGAAACAAACTGAAAACATTGAACTTGTTTCTCTGCTAAGGAAGTAATTTCTCTGTAATTCTCCTGTAAGAAAAAAAGCATCTCTCTAGATGACATCCAAAGGAACCTGGACGAGCTTGACAAGTGGGCCCATGGAAATCTCATGCAGCTTAACAAGACTAAGTGCCAGGTGCTGCACCTGGGTCAGGACAATCCCCAGTATCAGCACAGGGGGATGAACAGATCAGAGCAGCCCTGAGACGGCTTTGGAGGTGCTGGTGGGTGAGAGGCTGGACATAACCCAGCCATGGGCACTCCCAGAAATCCAAATGTGTCCTGGGCTGCATCTAAAGCAGCGTGAGCAGCAGGGGAGGGAGGGGATTCTGCCCCTCTGCTCTGCTCTGGTGAGACCCCGCCTGGAGCCCTGCATCCAGCTCTGGTGTCCCAGCACCATGAATGTGTTGGAGTAAGTCCAGAGGAGGCCACCAAGATAGATAAGAAGAAAAGAGCACCTCTCCTATAAGAAAAGGCTGAGAGAATTGGGAGTGTTCAGCCTGGAAAAGAGAAGGCTTTGGGGTGACCTATAATGCACCTTCCAGTATGGGAGCAAAGCCCACAAGAAAGACGCTTTGCAAGTGACAAGGGGGAATGGCTTCAGAGTGAAAGAGAGTAGGTTTCGATTAGATATTAGGAAGAAATTCTTTACTGTGAGAGTGGTGAGGCACTGGCACAGGTTGCCCAGAGAAGCTGATGCCCCATCCCTGGAAGTGTTCAAGGCCACGTTGGACGGGGCTCTGAGCAACCTGGTCTTAGTGCAAGGTGTCCATGCCCATGGTGGAGGGGATGGAATTAAGTGATCTTTGTGGTCCCTTCCAACCCAGGCCATTCTGTGATCCTATGCCATTTCCTGTACAGTGTTAGACTATTCCTTATGGGTTTTGTTCCATTTTCCACAACAGAAGTTTCTAAGTCATGCCTGTGCGTTCGCCTGTTTGAGAAGCAGTCACAGAAGTGACCCAATACTGCAGGTTTCCAAACCCACACACCAAAGAAAATAATTTGCTAAGAGCCTATTTCAAACTCTTTGTTTGGTTTCTATTAAACACGTAATTAACTCTATTGCCTGAACAAACTGACAAGAACGCTCTGAAATCAAAGACTTACACAATTCCCAACCATGAGAGTTCACAAGTTAGCTTCTGAAACAGCTATGAAATTGGCTTAGAAGCATAAAAATCGTCTGCCCCTGGTTCTCCTTTTCCTTGAGCTGCCTGTATTGGAAATCTATTAGTGGGCAGCAGTGCAGGTGTGAATTTGCAGTGCAGTAGCTGCTCCAGACCTGCTCCCTCAAGGGACAGTGCACTCCTTCCCCAGGAAGTGAGTAGGCATGGGAGGAGCTGCAGTCTGAGTGATGCAAACGCACACCTCCACTCACCGTGGGGCAACCACGGGGTGTGATTTTCCCAACTAGAGGCAAGTTTCTCCTGCAGTTTTTGTCTCCCTGGCCTTCTCAGAAGGCTGGGCAATTCTGGATGTTGCAGCTCTGTGTCCCTTGTGCATGCAGCTTCTTGGATCACTTGGTATTTATCCCATCTGCAAAACAGCACAACAACAGCTGCTCTTTGAAGAAAGCTGTGAAAGCCTAAGAGTCAACATTTACATGAGCTTAGCAGGGACATGATTTGCAATCAACATTTCTCAATCTCCCTAACACTTTCTTACAAGGCACTGGAGAAAAATGCCCGTGTCTCCACTCCTATCGTGATAAACTATAGGGGCAATGTCAGCAAAAGAAAAACGTGGGCAATGAAGTTTATAAATCCTCATCCAGGCAAGAGGTGGAAAAGAAGGGACTTCCCAGCTTATTACCAGGTTACCTGTGAGCAAACAGCAACAGTATCACGATTCAAAGCACCGTGTGAAGCAAGAGACTGGAGATGCAAATGAGGTTGCCCAGCTCTGAACAATGGAAGAGAGAAGTGCAGAAGCCCTGCCTGCAGTTAAGGGCTGCTCAAGTGATGCAGCCTGGGCTGCTGTGCTATTTCTTGCACGGTGTTTCCTTCACCAACGCTGTCTGGGGTAGCAGCACTTCAGACATTTGTCCTGAGCTGCTGTTCCTGCCCCTGCTGCGCTGCACTTATCTTCTGCTCCTTCCCTTCCAAACTCTGCATCAGTGACAGGACAGGTTTCAGGATGCAGGGGAAAGGGTCAAGCATCACTCAAAACTCCCCAGCCCTATGACTAAAGGTCCTCCCATCCTGTGCTACTGGGGCATGCTGCAAAATGCAGGTCTTACCTATTCCTAAGCAAATGCCACTTCCACTCCCCAAACTAACATCACCCTGCAGTGAAGATACCCCACATAAGAGAGCATTATGCCTGTGATCCCACTGGGCAGGGACAACAACAGACACTGCTGCCTGGTGTATTTTGCTCAGAGAGCAGCTGCATGAACAACCTCCAGCAGGTTTGCAAACACAAAGGCACTTGCCTGTACTAGTCTGTGAAGCTCCCTGCAGAAAGCTGTGCTCTGCTGACCCTCACCTGGTAACAAAGGAAGGGAAAAAAAACCCTAACAAACAGAAAATACTTCTCCTGGTGTGGATGATCGGTCCCTATTTCTGAGGGCATCAAGATATTCACTGTGATGCTTTCCAACCAGCAATTACTTCTCAGCACTACTCACTGCACCCCTGCTTTCCCCAAGTAAGACTTCCTTCTTTTTAACTTTCTATTACAAAAACAAGTTTGGACACTGAGCCCCAGCCTGTCCTGAGCTCCTGCAGGGCAGCCCAGTCATGGTCAGAGAGCTCACATCCAAAGGTCCAGTGTCTCTGAGGGTGGATGCTGACCCAATGCTACCCAAGGAAAAGAACAGGGATCTTCCGAAGTCAGGCCTGAATGAACTCATCTCTGGCCTGATCTCCTGTGCTACCGAATTCTCCTGAGGATGCAGGCAAAGGCAGGGGCTGCGGGGAGCAGACACAAGTCTCTGGGTAGAAAGCACTTACCCCACACCCCAGCCCGTGCTGTTGCTGCTGCGATATCCAGCTCAGCAGCCAGCCTGGCACTCTGCACACCACTCCGCCTCACCTGGGAGAAGTTCAGCCCATTGAGCGGGTGGCACTGCTCTTCCACCTTCTCCACAGCACCCGTTTGCTTCCTCAGCCGCTCCGCTTCCTGGGCCAGGAACAGATCCAGGACGGGCACGCCGCGCGACTTGATGTCCACCTCCGTCAGGGAGTTCACCATCAGCATCACCCAGACTGGCCTCTTCCGCTCCCAGTTGCCAGCAATGGCATTGAAGAGGTAGTCTGCATACAGCCCTTTGCCCCGCTGGTCTGGGGTCATCCAGGACGGCATCATCAGCTTGACATATTCCAGGTGCCGCTTCAGCCGGCGGTAGATGTCACGGGGCAGCACATCCTGGAGGTTCTCCCCCTGTGGCAGGAGCTGGCAGCTGGTGAGAGCTGAGATGGTGTAAGGATCAGTGAGATCCAGCTCAAAGTACACGATGTGGCTCTGCTGGAAGGCTTTCTTGGAGTTCTCTGGGATGAAATCCCAGACACGTGTGTAAGGGACGTGGATGGTGCCAAAGAAATAAGATGGGGGATCTCTCTTGATTGTCCACAGGAAGGAGTTCAGCTTGTTTTGCTGGGAGAGAGGGAGACACAGCTGAGTAAGTACACACATTTACACCAGGCCACTGCAGCAGAGGGCTTATGGAAAACATGGTGCCAAGCCAGCAGGTCACCATGACAGCATGGACTTTTCCTAAAGTGACTTTGATCACATAAAGTCCTCTTTGACCATTGTTTTTCTCAGGTCTTGAGGTAAAAATTCCATTTTCATTAAACAAAAACGTAAGAACGTTGGCTTTGGCTTCCTCCTCCTGAAAGGTAACACCGTGTCTTTTCAACAGTAACACCACCTGATACGTCACCTGAGTATCTACCAAAAGCAGCAGCAGAGCACAGCCCTAGCACACCATAATTCAGGCACAACACTTACCCAACTTCTGCCATTCATTAAGTCAAAAATTGGCATCACTTTCCTAAAGCAAGGAAGGACAGCAGGATTTCTATCACTTTCATTTCAGCACAGCAATGCACCTTTCCTCAAAGAAACTGCTGTGACACTTAGCCAGGAGGTGGTGCAGCATCATGGGTGAACTTCCCACCTTGAGTATGCTGGTTTTGGTTGGGGTGGAACTCATTTTCTTCACAGTGGCTAGTATGGGGCTGAGTTTTGGATTTGTGCTGAAAATGGTGCTGATAATATAGAGATGTTTTGGTTTTTGCAGTGCTTGCAAAGAGCCAAGGCCTTTTCTCCCTGTTGTATGACTGCCAGAGTGCATACTGATGGTGCACAGATACTGGGAGCGGATACAGCCAGGACAGCTGACCCTAACTGACCAAAGCAATATTCCATCCCATATGGCATCATGCTCAGCACAAAAAGCCAGCGAGGGCAGGGGTAGAGGAAAGGGGACATTCAGAATGATAGGGTTTGTCTTCTCAAGTCACTGCTACATGTGATGGAGCCTGCTTCACTGGGGATGGCTGAACGACCTGCCTGCCTCAGGAAACGGTGAATGAATTCCCTGTTTTGCTTTGCTTGTGTGAATGGCTTTTGCTTTAGCTATTAAATTGCCATTATCTGAACCCAACACTTTTCCCACTTTTACCTTTCCAGTGCTCTCTTGCATCCCATGGAATGGGGATTTAATGAGTGCAGTGCTTGACTGACAGCTGGGGTCAAACCACAACACCAAGACACCCAGAAAATGAGTAACACAAAACACAGCTGGCAAGAAGGCTTGCTGGAGCAGTAGAAATAAAGTTTTGCATATGGCAGGCAGATATCCAGTCAAGACACCCTCATAGCCCAGTACTCTTTCTTGAGTAGCAGAGAAGAGCACAAAATACCTTCGAAAATAAGGGAAAAAAATCTGCAGGCCAAACCTGCCCTGTGGTTTCAGGGTATACACAGAGGAATAAAAAAAGCATCTTTTTTAAAATTAGCTTTTAAAATCTCTCAAAACCCACAGCCATCAGGAAGTCAGAATCAGATTTAAATTTGTTCTGCTGGAAAATAAACCTCACAGCATCACCTGGGATACCTGGGTTGTGGTGTTTCCACAGGACAGAAGAGCACATGGGGCAACACGGATCCGGCTTGAATCCTTCCAACTCACGTTACACCAGCAGCAGGCACAGCCTTCATCACCCAGAGCAGCCCACTGGTGCAGCAGTACTTACTGGAGCAATGGACACAAGTGGTGTCTGTCTGCACAGACAGGAAGAGGTAGCCTCTGCATGTCTAAGTAAGAGAACAGGCTTCCAGATGCACTCAAACATCTGGTCAGTCTTGAGCCAGCAGATAACTCTAACCTCAGCACTAGGGCTAACTGTGCATGTGTGCTGATCTAAGAAGCCTGCCTGACTGCCAAAAGCAGAACAGGCTGCTTGGAGGAATTTACTGGAAGCACATTGCCTATAAATTTCTGACACTAAAGACTCGGGGTCAGAAAGGTTAATCTTAAAGACTGCTCTGCAATGGCTCATCCTAAACAGCCTTCTCCAGCAGCTCTGTACATCAAAACCAGGCCACAGATCAGGCAGCACTTCAGCTAAGTGCTACCACCAGCCCACTTCACCTGCACAGACTATAGTAAATAGAATACTCTGAGCTGAAAGGGATGCACGGGGATCATTGAAGTCCAGCTCCTGGAGCTGCAAGGGAGAGCCCCAAGAATTGCACCACGTGCCCAAGAGCATTGTAGAAACCAAACACATTCCAAAGGGCTCTTCAGGATATGTTCTGCAGCATATCGAGAGTCTGAAGGCAGCTTCAGACCCTGGCAACACCATTCTACAACTCCAAATCCTATAGGACAGTCCTGGAATGCACACCTGAATTACAGAGCATAAAAACTCTCCTGAACACCATAGGAAGAAGGGAGAAAAAACATGAAGAGCACCAGTGGGTACAAAAGGGCAACGGGTGAATAAAAATCTAACATAGACCTGGGAAGAACACAGGAGAATGAATATGCAAAGCAAAATAAGAGGGCAAACGAGACAGGGTTCTCCCCCAACATTAGTCAGAAGGGGAAAATGAAAGGGAATGTCACTGTGGTGAGAAATGAACTGGAAGTAGTGGTCAGGCAGCAAGGAGGAAGGACCAGAAGTGCTGCTTTCTATCTACTGCAAGTGTAAAGACAGACAAGGCACCTGGGACAGGTATGAGGTTACGAGGTCAGTATTCCTTCTCTTCATGCAAGTCTGGTCGTGTATGTGGGAGTGCACAAAACCAGCTATGACTGCAAGGAACTGTACAGAACAAGTGGTCACCAGCCAGCTTCTCAGCTCCTCAATAAATCCAGCAAGAAGGCTCAAGCCCAGATGACTGGTACCAGGCTTTAACGATCATCAGCACTGCTCTGGACTAGTGCACAGAGCCGAGCAAGAAAGGCTTTTGGCATTATACTATTTTTTCTTCCTCTGCTTATCCCCGCAACTTTCATAATCAGATACTGAAAGCAGAGTAATAGTGCCAGCTACCAGTGGTACCCCTGAAGAAATAAAACAGGCCATCAGGCACAGAGTACATGAAGTGTTCCTTTAAAGAGCCCATAGCATAGGCAGAAGGAAAGCAGGCTGAGACACAGTGAAAATTTGAGACCTAGACATTACAAAGCAAAGCAGCTGAGCACTCTTGTTGGCACTTGCATGTCAAAAGGAGTAGTTATGAACTTGGGAAATCACCCTAAGCACCATTCAGACCTTCCTTCACAGAAAGCCTGGAGCCAGCATGAGAGGACAGAGAAACCTCAGTTTCCCACCACTGATGGAAAACTCCCCAGACGCTGCAGAATCAGTTTCCAGGCACCAGCAGTTGTTATCATCAGCAAGTGACAGTACAAGGGGAGCTCACAAAGCTCACACTCCCTCTAAAAGCGGCACTACAGCTGCTCCGGATGTGCTAGCTCCTCACACTCCTTTGGCATCTCCTTTCCCTTCCAAAGTGAAGACTGGAATTCCAGCACTGCTCTGCCTCTGTGCCAGATCCCTGCAAACAGCCTGATACTGCTCTGTGCGGGAGGGGAAGGGGCAAAGCCCCTGGTGTGCCTCAGCAGGTCTGTCTTCCCCTGCTGTACCTTCGGGCACTCCTGCCTCCCTGCCCACTTCCGGAGCTCTCGAATGGCTCAATGCCGCTACAGAGAGGGAAAAGCAAGGATACAGTCTCACACCAATGCCATAAAAGGGAAGCTGTTAAACAGCACTCCAGGTAGCCATGAAATAGCACAGGAGAAGTGCCGAGGCTTGTTCAGCATCACACCATACACCATCACCATACACCTCACTTCCCTGAGAGCATGCAGCAGATAAAAGTGCTACAACCCAATTTTCCTTTGCAGTAAATCCTTTAACACAGCTGCTGCAGCAAAAAAAAAGGTGCTTTAAAACAAACAAATTACAGTCAAAATGTTGTCCTGGAGGCTTATGGCAGCTGGGCTGTACAGCTTGGAGAACTTCAGTTCCAGCAGCATAACAACAAAAAGGTTCATGAACAGATCAAGATGCATAGATGCATATTTCTGTCTCCACTCTACAATTCACAGGTGGTACTCAATGCATTACTCATCACGGGAAAAACCCTGAGCCAGGAGAAAGAGAGGCAGTCTCACAAGAGAACACAGCTCTCCCAACTTTTTGCCACACCAAGGCCCAAGGAATCATCAGATCAAGGTATTTCTGAATGCTCAGCGCTACAGCATGATGCCTTCTCCTCTGCCTTATCTCTGCAGTGAAAAAGCTGACACTGTCACACAGAATGCACTGCACTGGGACTTGTGGGATCCACTCCCTACCACGAGACTCAGAAAGCCTCCTTCTCAACTGAGGCTGCACAGGGGACAAACTCCACTGTGCACTGAGGTGCAATGGGGACACATAAGGACAGACAACACATCCCCAACATGACAGGACAACAGCGTTAGCCATAGTAAAAATTCTGGAAAAGCATGGTGCACATCGAGGGTATTTCCTCGGGAGTTGAAGTTCCTTCTTTTTGACTAAAAAACGCCAAGTCTCAGATTTTGTTAATTTTAACTAGCCCTTACAGCTTGCTTTTCCAGCACTATTTATAGATCCATTATAGGATGCAACCTGTAGTCTTCAAATACACAAATACTACTGCATTTGTCAGATATCATACATCATCACTTCAAGTGAGGCAGCAATGATTCTTCTGGAAGAGAAGTGCCAAAGAAAATCAGAGAAAGTGTCTTCTGTTTTTTCAGAGAAACTAGCTCAAATTGGGCCAAATGACATACAAACAAGAGTAAAATTGGCAAACATCCAGAAAAGAATTCAGGAAAAGCACCAGGAGGAGCAAGGAACTCATCTAGTGACAGCATTCCAAACATCTAGATGAGTATGGGAGTATAAAAAACTAAACAAAAAAGTAAAGACAGAAAGCTGGGGTGATATGGGAATGAAAGCTTAGAGGGAAAGGAAAGCTGCAGTCTGGAGACTGAGGAACTGGATGGAACTCCAGACATGGACAACCTACACTTGGGTCTGCTTCCTTCTACATGAGTTCTGCTTCCTTCCATCTTCTGTCTCATCTATGTAGACCACGCACTTCAAAGCACAAAGTGTATACCTCACTGTGCAGGTAGATGCCTTCTGTGGCTTCACTGTCTTTCAAGACCCCTAATATTCACCACTTGGCCTCACAGCCACACCTTCCAAACCTCAGCCCAGAACCGCACTGTTTCTCAATCCAGAGTAATCTCCTGCCTTGTTTTTCTTACTTGCTACAGAAGCCAAAGCACATGGCACCACAATATTTCACCCAGGCAGGCAGCCCTATAACCCTCCCTATATGGCTTTCTCCCTCTCTCTTATCTATCCTGGTGTCGTATCTTGTCATGTTCCTTCACACCTAATTGAGCCAAAGATTTTACTCACCATGTTACGTGCCCATGCAACCATGGTAATGCACACAAAAATGCTGGCCACATTTTTAATAGTACTTCTCTTGAGCTTTTGCCCACCTGCATTACTGACACTCTCAAACTCAGCCTAAGACTTAAAGCAGAACTCACTTGGGGATAAACACTGCACTGGCTACAGCTACTAAAAGAACACGTCCAAAGTGCCAGAAATGAAAAATAAATTTTTTAACTAAAAAGCCACAGATTAAGAACAGACAAATGACTTGCTCTGCTGAAGGGCATATATGGGGAAAAGTAGTCATATAAATTAATTGGCCCTCTATCAGGAACAACACATCATAAAATACTAACCAACTACAACTACATTCCACAATTAATCCCTGAATCCTGGCTTTGATTTTTCCAATACACTCCAATGTTAGGCAAAAAGAAAGCAGTACCAGACCACATTACTTAGTATCTGGAATGCGACCCAAAAAGATTCCAGCATACTTTATTTTAAATTAACTGTTTTCGATGTCTTTTTTTTTTCTAGAATGATGAGGCACATTATTGGTTGGAGCTTTAACTATAATTTGGAGTCACGATGAGAAAGCCCTCTGAAGTATTGTAGGTTCATTCCTTAACAGCAGTTTTTCAGGCAAAAACACACATACTTCTGTCATGGCAGAAACTTAGGCAACCTGACAGAAAGAAGAACGCTAGACCTGTCTAAGAGAGGTAAGAAAAGGAATCCTATAAAGAACTAAACTAAATTTAAAAACCATCTGTGGTGATGCAGGAACAAGACAGCGTATTTTTCCTATGGAGTGCATATAAATATTCCTAAGGATAAACTCAACAGTTTTGTAAATAAGGCAGACACTGCCATTCCTAGACAGTGTGGTTATTACCACTGTCCTAATGACCCTCGGAAACGGCCTGCCAATTCCAGAACTACAGGTGGTCTCACATTTTAATGACAGAGTAATCAGCAGATAATTACCTATCATTAACACATTTCACCTCCAGTCTTGCTAGCAACTGGCAGAAGTCCAGTCAATTGTTCCCGAGAAAAACTCCCCGCATGTCCCACCCAATCTGTGAAGTTATCCATTTCCACAAGTATGACTTCTTCTCAGGCTCTCAGGAGCTGTCCTCTTTGTCCTTGCTCTCATTAGCTCCTTGCAGTAGTTTCAAACCAGCCCACAGGCTTTTGCACCTCGTGCCCTCAAGGAGAAGGGGGCGCCCACCCCAAAGACTTGACCTGGCTTTATGGCAGTGTCACAGCTGGCCACCTACAAATCCAGTGGACAAACTGGTTCCAAGCAAATTGTAAAGACACCATCCCATACGGTAGGGCCAGGCTCTGTTTAACTCAAGCTCAGGCAGACACCTCCAGTGAAGCACATGTAGCTTGGCATATGGCTGATTCCACAATGCCCTAAATCCTAGGAGAAGATGTCCTGGGGAACCAGCATGCTCCTAGAGGCAGGAAGGCCTCAAGAACAAGGGCTACATGTAGGTGCATGAGCAGGTGAGAGAACAGAGTAAAGTCACAGAGCAGACTTTCTTCAGTTGCAAAACTTTCTCACACGTACTCTGCAGTGAGCCTGCTGTGGCTTTGGCACCTCCCCAGTGCAACAGGTCTGCACTTCTAAGGGCTTGCAGTTTCCTTAAGAGTTGTGCTGGTGGAGTTAACCCTGCCTGGGAGGGAAGGTGACGTGGTGGTACACATATCCCAGAAGCAAGTCAGGTCCAAGCAGATACCAACAGACAGCACAGATGGCCTGTTAACACAAAGTAAGTTCACAAAGACTTTTCCTACATGATTTTTGGTACTTTTATCTCAGAACCTTCAACGATAATGACTTTTTTTGATTCTTCACAGAAATGACAGACGCCTTCTACACATGCTTCACACTGGCCATAATATCACCCCTAAATGGAGCAGGAATTCTCTGCTGTGCTAACCACTACTGACCGGAGCTAAGTCAGAGCATGCTGCTCCTGGCTACTGCAGTCAAGCTGCTAAGTTCAGGAGACGAGCAAAACCTAACATGATGTGTAACCGCGTTTACACTCCAAATGGCCATTTGCTGGTCCAGCACGCTCCGCGTTCTGAAGTGGGACTAGCCGGTAGCTCTTCGTGGGATGGTGGCTGCAAGTTACTCCCGGCCAGTCCGTCTGCTGGCGACCAGCGCAGCTCGTCCTACTCAGCGCAGGCAAAAGATCCTGCTGGGGTCCACCGCGGGGACCTCCTTCCCCGTCACGCTCTTCCGTCACCACCCAGGGCTGGGCGCACGGCCCCGGGAAGTCACGCTGCCGCTGCCGAGCGCTTGCCGCCCGAGCTGACAGGGGACTGATCGGCGGCCGGGGCGGCCCCGCACACCGCCCCTCCCGTCACCGCACCCGGAGGGGACCAGACCCCCGTCCCCCGCGCTGCGGGCGCGGGGCGGGGCGGGCGGCAGCGCACCCCGGGCGGGAGGGCACCCCAGGGCAG